>APFE031570511.1:118042-153795 GCA_000404065.3 Pinus taeda
GCAAGGGTGCCCTCCAGTAGTGCTGTTGAGAGTGATACAACGTCGACCTCAGGTGCCACGGGATTCCCCTCTGCAACCACCTATGTAGTTTCCTAGGAGTGGCAACTAACGACACCAACTCATCACAGAAGCCAGGCGGAACAGTCGTGAGGTAAGTTCGGACAAGTAGGAGAGGGGGTATCTCTCTTCCCTGTCTTCACATACCCTCGTGCCTAACTCCCATATCCAGAGCTTTCCTGGTCTTCCTAACGCTATTGGATTTTCTCTCTTTAATCAGAATCCTATGTTTTGACGTTTAATATGGCCTTGGAGAGTTAACTCTCCACTCGCCTATTCCAAGGCCCTAAAATCCTAAAAATTGTTTGTGTATTTAACTTAAAATAAACATTTCTTGTTGATTTTAATTAGCGCTTGAATTTAAGGGCTGTTCTTTAAGTCAAAGGATGATGGAAGTGAAACTAGTGGTGTGTTTTTCGACGCAAAATAAATTAATAAAACAACTATATGCATATGCACTTTGTCATTGTTTTTCGATGAAAAGTAATCTCTACAGGGTTCAAAAGGAAACTTCTAATGAAATGAACTTTTCTTTTCTTTTCATTCACACTTCACACTCAAAAGTTAACAAAACTATTTGATGCCAAAAGAGATGCAAATCTATCCTAATGCAAAACTAAATGCTTGATGCAAGATTGAAAACTACTCTAACAAGAAATGAAAGTTGTTTTGTTTATCAAATTTTCTTTTGCCACTTACAATATTTAGATGGAATCTAAGATACTACAATTCGTCTAAATACTAAAAGCAAAACTCAAGATAACATAAAACACTTTCATTCAGCAAAAGGAAACTAAATGGAAAGCAAATCCAAGAAAGCAAAACTAAAACTTTTCAAAAAGTTCACTTGAAAGTAGCAACAAAAAGGGCTTTTTGAAAATGCTCTCAACAAAAAACTGACACTTCGCGATTGAAACAACAAGCAAGAAACACTTTTTGCAAGTTGACACCCAACAAAGAATGAAAACTCAACAAAAAACAAATGTGTTTGAAAAGGCTTTTTGACAATCAAAGGCAACAAGGAAAGCTTTGGTAACAAAGACCAAAAAAGATCAAAAAGACAGTTTCAATAAAGTATCAAATGACAAATTTGATGAAACAAAGAAGTAAATGGTCATAAAAATCGATTTCGTTAAGCAAACAAAAAGTCACCAAAAAGCAAAGTTGACAAAAAGATTGATAACAATCTTTCTGCTCTGATTACTCAGAGCAGCCAAGATTCCAATCAATAAATCTTGTGTGTTTTTAGCAAAAAGATGATGACACTTGCAAACACAAAACAAGACCAAAACTCCTTATAATTAGAGAGAAATCGGAGTAAGGATGCTCGCTGTAAAACAGAGAACTCATACTGACAAAGATGACTGTTCAAAGCTGACTGAAAGCACCAGAAAAACTCTAGAGACAAAAAGATTTATAAATCCTGAAAGTTGCCAGGTATACACGACTGTACTTAGTGCAGACTACGTGTATACGCAACTGTTTCTGAGGAAACCTGCGTATACGCGGGTTTACTTCAGAAAACAAGCGTTTATATGCTTCTGTAACTAAATAAAACAGTGTGTGTATAATATTTCAGGAAAAATAAAAAACAGACTCAAGAAACTGGTAAAATTTAGAAGTCAAAAATAGACGAGACAATAACAATAAACAACAAGCAACTGAGCCCTGATAGGCTTGACAAACACCCAAAATAGGAACAACAAGAGTGTTGTCCCCAGCGGAGTCGCCAATTCTGTTGAGGGATTTTATCCCCTAGGGCTTTTGGGTGGAACCCTAGTAGACTGAAAGTTGTCTGAACAAAGAAACATGCACATACACAACCATTATGCTAGAAAAAGCTATTTCTAAAGTAAGAAGGACGTACCTCAGCTCCTACGTTAGGGTAGTTCCTCAAGGGTCCAAACCCTTCTTCACGTCCCTTTCGCTCCTTTGCCCTGCAAAACCAACAATTCCAGAGAATGCAGCAGTATATGGACAAAGATTTATACAAAAATCATCTTTATGTTATACAAGAAAGGAGTTAGTTATAAACTTTTAGAAATCCATTCATACATGAAATTCAAACATGAACATCATTAACATAAAGAAGAAGCATATCGGGAACCAAGACGTGTTTCTTTATTAGACAAATAGAAAGTACAACAAAGAGTAATATCACCTGAGCAACCGCTGCAGGCTCAAAGCTTAGCCTCCTTCTGGATCCGTCCCGCCTCAAGCCTCTAGCATATCTCCTTCCAATACTCACTCCAAGATGTCATAACTAAGGGATGAACATCAAATCACAAGGAAACAAGGGTTTCCTGTAAAAATGGGGGAAGTGCAGAAGGCACAAGGGTCTTCAGACCTGATCAGGGGAAAATCTCAGTATAATAACCTTTCTCTCTCTTCTCCCCTCCCTTAGGCCTTCCCATTTGGTGTCTTTTTATACCAATTCCAAAGTAGTTTTTTAGTTAGGAATTGGTTGGGAACAGTTGAGGCCACGGGAACTAACAGGTGATCAGCAGGTAAAACCCGCGATCTCTGCCCAAAAATAAGGAGTTTTATATTTTTTTAAGTGTTTTAATACATATACGCGGGTTGGGTATACATGAACCCGCATATACACGCGTTTAACTTAGGGCAATGTCGCGTACAGGGAATAAAACATTGTTTTTTAGATTTTGGACCAGGTCTAGAAGGAGGGGTTGCCCTAGGCCATGAGTGCAGCATCACAAACCATAATAGTGAGATTTGGAGCTATAACAGCTGGTGAAGCGCCATGTCGCAAGTTTGTGTCTGATGCTAGATAACTGTCGAAGGTACCAGATCGCGCTCAATCTGAAGAAGTGCCTGTTTTGTGTTCCTTTTGGGACTCTGCTAGGTCATGTGGTTTGTTGACAGGGACTAATGGTAGATCCTGTGAAGATCATGGTGATACTTAACTTGGAAGCACCGAGGAGTGTGAAATAGTTGCGTGCAAACTTAGGACATATTTGGTATTACATGAAGTTTATCAAGGGCTATGCCCAGATCACAGTGCATATGGAGAAGTTGTTGAAAAAGCATGTCACGTTCTGTTGGAATGAGGACTATAAGAAAATTTTGGATGTATTGAAAGAAAAGATGGTCACTGCACTGATTTTAGTCTTCCCAGATTGGAAGAAGGAGTTTCAAGTACATGTCGACGCGTCATGTATAGCGCTGGGAATAGTGCTGACATAAGCTGGTGAAGGAGAATTGGACCATCCGATAGTGTTCGCAAGAAGAAGGTTATCTATATAAATTTTGAATAATATGACACTTATTGACAGAGATTATCCTGATTATACACTATTTGCATAATCATGCATAATACATAACCTCCTCTACATTGATCATCAATTTTGCAGTATTAAGAAATAATCGCATGCGCACATTGAAGCATCAATCACACATATCAACACTATATATCACAGGGAAAGCATACAACTGAAAACCCTTCAACTATTTGTATATTATATTGATTGATAAAATGTAACAATACATAGTACAATACCCCTCACAAGTACTCAGTACTATCTCCACCTGTTACACAGAAACTAGCTTAGATTTGAATAAATCACTGGCTCAAATCTCCTCTGCTACTTGCCTACCTCAACTGCGCAATCCTGCATGAGAATGGATGAGAATGGCTGATCCAAAATCGTATTTCCCTTGTGTAACACTACGCAATCCTCATTGGCAATCTCAATCCACTGATTGTGCAAATCACATGCACAACTATAGTCATAACTGACAACTGTCTTGCCCTTTCACTCATCTCTAACACTTGTCTGCACTGAACTGTCCATGCACTGAGTTAACTGATGTATTCCTCAGTTGATTCATGAGTTAATAATTAATTAATTAATTAATAACTAATTCAAATCACTCATCACTAGTGCATTTTTTAGTTAGACTAAATACAACTAGTTCAACTAAGTCAAACTGAACGCAACTCCATCAACTCCTCATTCAACTCCACCAAACTCAATCACTTGAGTTCTAACTGAAGTACTTCATGCAATAGCTCAAGTAACCCATAATAAAAGAGTATTTCCTTCTAGCAGTTGCATGTGCCATATCTGTAGCTCGAACTGAAGTGCTCCAAGAGAATAAGATAATGTTTATAGTCCAAATATTATTAAGAGCTAATAATATTCGACTGTTCTATTTTTAGCCTGGCAGTCTAAAAATAGACTTCGCCAATATGTCTAAAAATAAAGGTCCATATATTTTTACCAACATGACCAATCATCCATAAATAGCATCCTGTAACTCATAGACCATGATCCATATGTTTAAAAATAGACTTTGCACCAAAAATAGCCTGCATGCCCACTTAGTGAAGGCGACTTCTTTCCACTAAGCTCCATCATCTTGTTGCATTTTGAACACTCCCTCTCAACAAGATATGGATTATCTGCAACCCCTATCCTGTCTCTGTGGTATTCGAATTTTCTCCTGGTGAGTGCCTTCGTCAAGATATCAACATCCTGATCCACTGTGGGAATATATGAAAGTAACATGATTCTCCACTGCACACAATCTCTGATATGATGGTACCTGATGTCGATGTGCTTGGATCTGTCATGAAATACTGGATTAGCTGAGAGTTTAATGAAACTTATCACAGTAAATCACAGTAGGCTCCAAGTGTGACCCGAACAACCCGACCAGGATCTTCCTCATCCATATAGCCTCGCATGCAACCAAACTTGCTGCCATATACCCGACCTCTGCAGAACTGAGTGCCACATATCTCTGCTTCTTGTTGTACCAAGAAATTGCTATCGAGTCGATACTGAAGATCCCTCCAGATGTGCTCTTTCTGTCCGTTGGGCTCCCTACCCAATCTGCATCCGTGAAGCCACATAGCTTCACCTCATCCTCCTATCTGTACCACAATCCATATCCCGATGTGCCTCTGAGATAATGAAATACATGCTTGCCTGCCTTCCAGAAGAGCTTGGTTGGCTTAACCATAGCTTGTGAAAGCTAGTTAACAACATAGCATATATTGGGTCATGTATTGACCAGATACATAAGCGACCCCACCAACTATCGATAAACAGTGGCATCCACTACCTTCGTTGAAGTAGCACCCTCCTTCCTCCAACCTCCAGGAAGAGGAGTATCAACAGGCTTGCAGCCATGCATGTTGAACTTCTCCAGTATCTTCCGGGCATACTTACCCTGAGAAACAAATAGTCCATAACTGCGTTGCCAAATTTCCAATCCCAGGAAATAATGAAGGAGGCCCAAGGCCTTCATCTCAAACTCTTGAGCAAGATCCTCCTTGCATGAAACTATCAACAGCTCATCTCTCGTTAGAATCAAATCATTTACATAAAGTACAATGATAAGCAACTTACCCTCCACCAAAATCTGGTATAGGTTAGGATCTGCCTCACTCTTAGAGAATCCAAGTCTGGTGAAATAACTATCTATCTGTGTGTACCAAGCACGAGGTGCTTGTTTCAACCCATACAGCGCTCTCTTGAGCCTCCACATATGCGACTCGCTGCTGAAGATCTCGTAACCTTCGGGTTGCTCTATGTACACTTCCTCCTCAATGACTCCATTGAGGAATGCAGTCTTCACATCCATTTGATGAATGTGCCACCCCATCTATGCTGAGAGAGCAAGAATCGTCCGTATGGAAGAATGTTGAGATTGCAACAAGATGATGGAGCTTAGTGAAAAGAGTCGCCTTCACTAAGTGGGCCCGCAGGCAAATTATGGTGCAAGTTATATTTTTTTATCACAGTAGGGATGATCATAGCAGGAGTGACCACAACAGGGATGATCACAGCAGGAGTGATCACAACAGGAGTGATCAAAGTTTATTTTTAGATTGGCTGTCAAAAATAGAACTCAATCAGTTGAGTTTGGTGGAGTTGATTGTGGAGTTGATGGAGTTGTGTTCAGTTTGACTTGGTTAAACTAGTTGTAATTAGTCTAACTGCAAATAAACAAATGATGAATTGTTAAACTAATTATTAACTCATAATGAAACTAAATAATACATCAGTTGCATGTCAGTGCATGTTTAGTTCAGCAGGGACAAGTGTTAGAGGATCAGATTGCTATCAGTTGTGACTATAGTTGTGCATGAGGATTTGCACAATCAATGAGATTGAGTTATGCCAATGAGAATTGGCCAATACCAAGTGATTATAGCCTCTGCTCACGTGATTACCAGTGTGAGTGATTATTTTGAGGTAAACACGAGTTTGGTTCAACCATTCTCATCCATTCTTGAGCAGGTATTGAGCAGTGGAGGCAGGCAAGCAGTGTAATAGATTTGGAGATCAGATCTGAGCTGTATTGTGTGTAACAGGTGGAGATAGTGCTGGATACTTGTGAGAAGTATTGACTATTGTAATGTTACATGTTATTAATCATTAATATACAGATAGTGTGGGGTTTCAGCTGTAATCTTTCCTCGGGTTACATACTATGTTAACGTGTGCATGCTCTTGATGTTTTATTGTTATTAATGCTGCTGTATTGATGATCAACGTAGAGGAGCTTATGTATTGTGTATGTATTCCGCAATAGTACATGATCAAGATAATATCCATTGAATATTTTTTTATTATTCAAAATTTCTACATGGTATCAGAGCTCTCTGATTTATAGAACAGGTTCTACATGGTATCAGAGCTGTTGATCATCAGATCTACTATTCAGGAAGTGTTTACATTCTATTTCTTCAGGCAGAGTCTGTAATCGGGCTAGGTAGCCTCTGGATTCTTCCTTCCTTTGGAAGGTGAGATATCCGTTGAATGCCCATACAATTGATCTTTGTACAAGAAATAACTTGTTCTCACAAATTCTAGATCAGAAACGGTTGAGTTGGCGCTAGTGGAATTCGAATTTGCAGCAGTGTTTTCTTGGTGTCAAAACTAAGATGTCTTTCACAGGATTGCGATTGAAGTATGCCCTTGAGGGAAGTACAAACTATATTGCATGGAAGGAAAGTATGGAGGCAGTATTGGATGATAACGGGCTGAAGGAGTTCATAGATGCGGATGTCCCAAAACCTACTAATGCTGCTCAAGTCGGGGATTGGCAAAAGAAGACAGCAAAGTGTCGAAGGATTCTATTAGAGGGCATGAGGGATCACATTGTGCCCAGCCTCCATGGAAAGGCTTCTCCATTCTTGATGTGGAAAGTGTTGACAGATCTATATGAAAGCAAGAGTGACCAGAGGAAGCTGGCGCTCAAAGATAAACTCAGAAACATCAAATGTGAGAAGGGTGACAGTATGCCCAAGTATCTCACGAAGTTCACTCAGTGTTGAGATGAGCTGGGAAGTGTGGGGGTTACTGTCGATGATGAGGACTTGGTGAGCTTAGCTCTCCTTGGTCTTCTGAAGAGTTGGCATTCCTATCAGGACTCTATCAATGGTCGGGAGAAATTTCCATGATGGGAAAGACTATGGTCAGATCTTGTGCAGGAGGAGATCAGGCGGAGTACCAGGGACAGATCTTCATCAAAGGGAGCTGATGAATAAAATTGCACTTTGGCTGCTAAAGCAAAGAAAGGGAAGAGAAAGAAAGCTTCTCAGTCTGGTGCAAAAGGAAAGAAGCAGGGCATGTCCAAGGTGAAGTGTTTTCACTGTCACCAGCACGAACACTATGCCACTAATTGTCCGCAGAAGAAGAAGAACAAGCAAGCTGCTGGATCTGCAGCAGGAGAGGTTCTAGCCTCACAGTTTGAGCTTGATATTTCATTGATTTCATGCTTGGTTTCAAGTGTGATGGGATCGGTGTGGTTCTTGGACAGTGGTGCGTCTTTTCACATGACAGGAGATAGAGATTTGTTTTCTAATCTGGAGGACAAAGATCTTGGAGTGCACATCGAGATGGGTGATGAGGGTAGATATAGTGCGACCGGTATCGGTACCATGTCCTTTGAGAGAGAGTCTGGTAAACGCTTCGTATTGAAGGAAGTCATGCATGTTCCAGGTTTGAAGAAAAATCTTATCCCTGTGGCGATGTTAGAAGACAAGGGGTATGATGTTGTTTTCAATAAGGGAAAAGCTTTTCTGCGTATGAAGACAACTAGTGAGACCCGAAAGATATGGGTTCGAGTAAGGAACCTTTATCAGTTGCATGTAGATGGATGCGCAACAATGGCAGGCAAGGTAAAAGGATTGGTGAGCCGGGATGATGGCGAGTTGTGGCACAGGAGATTGGGTCACCTTCACCATGGAGCCTTGAAGATACTACAACAGATCACTACAGGGCTTCCTAAAGGCACACTTGCACAGTCAGATCAGTGCAAAGGGTGTACTTTGGGGAATTTTGTGAAAGCCACCTTTCACAAGAAGGATAGTTGCGCCACAATGATCCTTGAGAGAATTCACACAGATGTGTGTGGACCTTTCTCAGTTGCTTCGACAGCAAAACACAGGTATTATGTGATTTTTTGTTGATGATTTCTCTTCATGCAGAAGAAGAGAGAGACATATTCAAAGTTCTGTGAATTAAAATCACTGGTCAAGAAGGAGTCGGGGAAGAAGGTGAAGGCTCTTAGGAGCGATAATGGTGGTGAATACATCTCAGATGAGTTCAAGGATTTCTGCAAGGCAGAAGGGATTCGAAGAGAGCTCATAGATCCCCATAACCCACAACAGAATGGGGTAGCTGAGCGGAACAGAACGATCGTGATTGTTGCACGGGTGATGTTGCATGATCAGGGCCTACCCCTTCACTTGTGGGCGAAAGCATGCAATACAACAATTTATGTGCATAACCTTTGTCCTCATAAGATACTTGGCATGAGTACACCCGAGGAGGCTTATTCTGGTAAGGAGCCTGATCTTTATCATTTGAGGATTTTTGGTGCTAACGTTTACATGCATGTGAAGAAGGATGCCAGGAAGAAGTTGGAGCTGACCACTGAGGTTGGGATATTTGTGGGGTACACTTATACACCCCACAACTATCGTGTGTATTTGCCAGGCAGTGGTAAAACTGTTGTGCGATAGGATATAAAATTTCAGGAGGAGAAAGCCATGAAGTGTTCACTTGAGAGGGAGCTACACTTGCATGCAGATGAGGAGCTATTAGTTCCTAAGGATAAGCTTTAGGATGTGGATCAGCTACAGGAAGAGGTTCATGGAGTGGAAGAGACCACTCAAGCAGCGCCAACCATCAAAGGGCGAAAGCGCTTGACAGAAGTTGAGCGACTGGCTCAAGATGCAGAGAAAGTTGTAGGACCACCTATAGCCCAACATAGATAGAGACAGTCACCTGATCAATACAGTCGATACATGGCTCTTATGAGTAAGTGTGTTGTGACTGAGCCATCCTCTTTCGAGGAAGCTCTGGAGGATCCTGCATGGGTAGATGCCATGGTGGAAGAGTATGATTCTATTGTCAGAAACAGTGCATGGGAGATTGTTCCTAGACCAGAAGGGAAATCAGTGGTGGGTTCGAGATGGATCTACAAAGTTAAGCAGGCAGCTGACGGGACTGTGGAGAAGTACAAGGCAATATTTGTTTCCCGAGGCTTCTCACAGATAGAGGGGATCGATTATGAGGAGACATTTGCACCTGTCGCAAGGTATTCTTCCATACGGATGTTTCTTTCTCTCTCAGCACAGATGGATGGCACATTCATGAGATGGATGTGAAGACTGCATTCCTCAACAGATTCATTGAGGAGGAGGTTTACATTGAGCAACTCGATGGCTTTGAGGTCTTCAGCAGTGAGTCGCATGTGTGCAGGCTCAAGAGAGCGTTGTATGGGTTGAAGCAAGCACCACGTGCTTGGTACACACAGATAGACAACTATTTCACCGGACTTGGATTCTCCAAGAGCGAGGCGGATCCTAACCTATACCAGATTGTGGTGGAGGGTAAGTTGCTTATCATTGTACTGTATGTAGATGATTTGATTCTAACGGGTGATGCGTTGTTGATACTTTCATGCAAGGATGATCTTGCTAAGGAGTTTGAGATGAAGGACTTGGGCCTCCTTCACTATTTCCTAGGATTGGAAATATGGCAGCGCAATGGTGGAATATTTGTTTCTCTGGGTAAGTATGCTCGGGAGATACTGGAGAAGTTCAACATGCATGGCTGCAAGCCTGTTGATACTCCTCTTCCTGGAGGTTGGAGGAAGGAGGATGCCACTTCGGGAGAAGAAGTAGATGCCATTGTTTATCAACATTTGGTGGGGTCGCTGATGTATTTGGAAAATACAGGACCCAATATATGCTATGCAGTTAACCAGCTTTCACAAGCTATGGTTAAGCCTACCAAGCTCTTCTGGAAGGCGAGCAAGCATGTATTGCACTATGTGAGATGCACATTGGGATATGGATTGTGGTACGGACAGGAGGATGAGGTGAAGCTATGTGGCTTCATGGATGCAGATTGGGCAGGAGCCCAAAGGACAAAAATAGAACATCAGGAGGGGTCTTCAGTATTGGATCGACAACAGTTTCTTGGTACAGCAGGAAGCATAGATCTGTGGCACTCAGTTCAGAAGAGGCTGAGTATATGGCAACAAGTTTCGCTACATGCGAGGCTATATGGATGAGGAAGATTCTATTTGGTTTGTTCGGTTCTCATTTAGAGCATACTGTGATTTACTGTCATAACTAGAGTTGCATTAAACTCTTGGCTAATCCTGTATTTCATGATAGATCTAAACACATTAACATTAGATACCATCATATCAGAGATTGTGTGTAGCGGAGGATCATGTTACTTTCATACATTCCAATTGAGGATCAGGATGCTGATATTCTAATGAAGGCTCTCACCAAGAGCAAATTCAGATACCACTGAGGCAGGATAGGGGTTGCTGATAATCCATATCTTGTCGAGAGGGAATGTTGAGATTGAAACAAGATGATGGAGCTTAATGAAAAGAGTCGCCTTCACTAAGTGGGCCCGCAGGAAAATTATGGCGCAAGTTATATTTTTGGATCATAGCAGGGATGATCACAGTAGGAGTGACCACATTAGGGATGATCACAGCAGGAGTGATCACAGTAGGAGTGATCAAACTCTATTTTTAGACTGGCTGTCAAAAATAGAAAAGTCAAATATTATTGTCTTATAATAATATTTAGACTATAAACTTTATCTTATTCTCTTGGAGCACTTCAGTTTGAGCTATAGAATTGGCACATGCATCTGTTAGAAAGAAATATGTTTTCTTTGTGGGTTAGTTGAGTTGTTGCATGCATGACTTCAGTTAGAACTCAATCAGTTGAGTTTGGTGGAGTTGATTGTGGAGTTGATGGAGTTGTGTTCAATTTGACTTGGTTAAACTAGTTGTAATAGTCTAACTACAAATAGACTAATGATAGTTGTAAACTAATTATTAACTCATAATGCAACTAAAGAATACATCAGTTAACTCAGTTGCATGTCAGTGCATGTTTAGTTCAGCAGGGATAGGTGTTAGAGGATCAGATTGCTATCAGTTGTGACTATAGTTGTGCATGCGGATTTACACAATCAATGAGATTGAGTTATGCCAATGAGAATTGGCCAATACCATGTGATTATAGCCTCTTCTCACGTGATTCCCAGTGTGAGTGATTCTTTTGAGGTAAATATGAGTTTGGTTCAACCATTCTCA
This sequence comes from Pinus taeda, assembly GCA_000404065.3. Lineage (NCBI taxonomy): Eukaryota > Viridiplantae > Streptophyta > Pinopsida > Pinales > Pinaceae > Pinus > Pinus taeda. Next base: position 129,713 of record APFE031570511.1, read on the forward strand.
TCCATTCTTGAGCAGGTATTGAGCAGTGGAGGCAGGTAAGCAGTGCAATAGATTTGGAGATCAGATCTGAGCTGTATTGTGTGTAACAGGCGGATATAGTGCTGGATACTTGTGAGAAGTATTGACTATTGTAATGTTACATGTTCTCAATCATTAATATACAGATAGTGTGGGGTTTTCAGCTGTAAACTTTCCCCGGGTTACATACTATGTTAATGTGTGCATGCTCTTAATGTTTTATTATTATTGATGCTGCTATATTGATGATCAACGTAGAGGAGCTTATGTATTGTGTATGTATTCTACAATAGTACATGATCATGATAATATCCATCGAATATGTGTTTATTATTCAAAATTTCTACAAATAATACCTTGCGACAAGTACAAAGGTCTCCTCATAATTGATCCCCTCTATTTGTGAGAAGCCTCGGGAAACAAATCTTGCCTTGTACTTCTCCACACTCCCATCAGCTGCCTGCTTCACTTTGTAGATCCATCTCGAACCCACCACTGATTTTCCCTCCGGTCTTGGGACAATCTCCCATCCACTATTTCTAACAATTGAATCATACTCTTCTACCATGGCATCTACCCATGCGGGTTCCTCCACAGCTTCCTCGAAAGAGGATGGCTCAGTCACGACACATTTGCTCACAAGAGCCATGTATCCAGTGTAACGATCAGGTGACTATCTCTATCTGCGTTGTGCTATAGGTGGTCCTACAACCTTCTCTGCATCTTAAGCCAGTCGCTCAGCTTCTGTATTGCGCTTTCGCCCTCTGATGGTTGGCGCTGCATGAGTGCTCAGGAAATTGAAAGCGGATGACCCCAACCAATAAGAAGTGGGGTCATCGAATCGAATATAACTTCATCTTGTGGCTGATCCACATCCTGAAGATCATCCTTAGGAACTAATAGCTCCTCATCTGCATGCAAGTGTGGCTCCCTCTCAAGCGAACACTTCGTGGCTTTCTCCTCCTAAAATTTTATATCCCGTTGCACAACAGTCTTGCAACTGTCTGGAAAATACACATGATAGTTGTGGGGCGTATCAGTGTACCCCACAAATATCCCAACCTCTGCGGTCGGCTCCAGCTTCTTCCTAGCATCCTTTGTCACATGCATGTAAACAGGAGAACCAAAAATCCTCAAATGGGAAATATCAGGGCTCTTACCAGAATAAGCCTCCTCGAGTGTACTCATGCCAAGTATACTGTGAGGATAATAGTTCTGCACATATACTACAGTATTGCATGCCTCCACCCACAAGTGAAGGGGTAGGCCCTGATCATGCAACATCGCCCATGCAACACCCACGATCGTTCTATTCTTCCGCTCAGCAACCCCGTTCTGTTGTGGGTTATGGGGAGCTATGAGCTCTCTTCGAATCCCTTCGGCGCTGCAGAAGTCCTTGAACTTGCCAGAGATGAATTCACCACCATTGTCGCTCCTAAGAGCCTTCACCTTCTTCCTCGATTCCTTCTTGACCAGTGCTCTGAACTCACAGAACTTTGAGTATGTCTCGCTCTTCTTCTACATGAAGAAGATCTAGCACTTTCGAGAGAAATCATCAACAAAGATCACATAGTACCTGTGATTTCCTATCGAGGCTACTGAGAAAGGTCCACACACATCTGTGTGAATTCTATCAAGGATTGTCATGGCGCGACCATCCTTCTCGTGAAAGGTGGCTTTCACAAATTTTCCCAAAGTACACCCCTTGCAGTGATCTGATTGCACAAGAGTGCCTTTAGGAAGCCTAGTAGAAATCTACTGCAGTATCTTCAAGCCTCCATGGTGAAGGTGGCCCAATCTCTGGTGCCACAGCTCATCATCATCCCAGCTCACCACTCCTTCTGCCTTGCATGCCATTGTTTCACATCCATCTACATGAAATTGATAAAGGTTCTTGACTCGAACCCCTATCTTCCGGGTTTCTCTAGTTGTCTTACTGCGCAGGAAAGCCTTCCCCTCGCTGAAAACAACATCATATCCCTTGTCTTCACATCGCCACAGAGATAATATTCTTCTTCAATCTTGGAACATGCATCACTTCCTTCAATACGAAGGGTTTACCAGACTCCCTCTCAAAGGAAATGGTATCGATACCGATCGCACTGTATCTACCATCGTCGCCCATCTCGATGTGCACTCCAAGATCTTTCTCATCCAGATCAGAAAACAAATCTCAATCTCCTGTCATGTGAAAAGATGGACCACTATCCAAGAGCCATACCGGTCCCATCACACTTTATACAAAGCATGCGATCAATGAAAAATCCAGCTCAAACTGTGAGGCTAAGGCCTCTCCCGCTACAGATCCAGCAGCTTACTTATTTTTCTTCTTCTTCAGAAAATTTGTGGCATAATGTCTGTGTTGGTGATAGTGAAAGCACTTTACCTTGGACATATCTTGCTTCTTACCTTTCGCACCGGAATGAGAAGCTTCTTGTTCTCCCCCTTCTTTGCTTTGGCAGCCAAAGAGCAATTTTCTTCATCAGATGCCTTTGATGAAGATCCATCCCTGGTATTCTGCCTGATCTCCTCTTGCACAAGATCCAACCAAAGTCTCTCCCATCCTGGCAATTTATCTTGACCATTGACAGAGTCCTAATAGGAATGCCAACTCTTCGGAAGACCAAGGAGAGCCAAGCTCACGAAGTCCTCATCATCGACAGTTACCCCTACACTTCCCAGCTCATCCCGACATTGGGTGAACTTAGTGAGATACTTGGGCATACTGTCGCCTTTCTCACACTTTATGTTTCTGAGTTTATCCTTGAGTGCCATTCCACCAGCTCAAAACTCAACTACTTCTGATCTAAAATTCGTGAGAACAAAGTATTTCTCTTACAGAGATTGACTGTATGGTAATTCACTGGATATCTCACCTTCCAAAATAAGGATGAATCCAGAGGATACCTGGCCCGATTACAGACTCTACCTGAAGAAATAAAATGTAAACACTTTCTAAATAATAGATCCGATGATCAACTACGCTCTGATCCAATGTAGAACCTGTTCTACAAATCAGAGAGCTCTGATACTATGTAGAAATTTTGAATAATATGACACTTATTCACAGAGATTATCCTGATTATACACTATTTGTGGAATCATGCATAATACATAACCTCCTCTACGTTGATCATCAATTTTTCAGTGTTAAGAAACAATCACATGCACACATTGAAGCATCAATCACACATATCAACACAGTATATCACGGGGAAAGCATACAGTTGAAAACCCCTCAACTATCTATATATTATATTGATTGAGAACATGTAACAATACATAGTACAATACTCCTCACAGGTACTCAGTACTATCTCCACCTGTTACACACAAACTAGCTTAGATCTGAATCAATCACTGGCTCAAATCTCCTCCGCTACTTGCCTGCCTCCACTGTGCAATCCTGCATGAGAATGGTTGATCTTGTTAGCACCTAAATCTGCCTTAGGCTGAAGGAAGGCAAAATTCAGGGTAACCACAAACCACGCTCAGTCTGGTAGATAGCCCTACCAGAACAAGAGAGGGCTCTCTCCATGTCACGCTCAGTGAATAAGTAAACGAAATGGCCTGAGATGACTTACAAGGAAATATTGATCTTAGGCTAGTAAGTAATTATGGAAACAAGAAGCAATTTTTTATCAATGACTGAGTTTCTGGGATGGTATGGGACCCAAGGACAGCAATGAGCAGAGAATTTAATACAAAGGCACAGATTACTTCATGAGGCAAGATAGGTGGAAAGTCTAGCAATTTAGTTTGAAATAACGCGGAATGGAGAGATTGCTTAGGAGGGTGAAAAGGGCATGGACAACATGAATCCTTTTCAACAGAAGAAGAACACTAAACATGAAATTTTCCCACGGGAAGAGCAATAAAAATGAATTCTACCTTATCTAACTTATAAAATTTCACTAGAAATGAATATGAAATGAACTGTGAAACATAAAAAAATACATATGAAACATAAGAGACACATTTGCTACACTCACAACCACATGAATCTCATGAAACAAAGCCGTTGCCTTTCATTAATCCTCTGTCAAAATATACAATGAAGAAACAAAGTTTATTTCCCACAGTCTCCCAGAAATTACAAGCCACCCAACCTTTTGCAAATGGTTTGCATACAATATATAGAATATGCCATGAGGAAATAGAACGACCAAGAGTTGGGGAGTTTCTAAAATCATTACAAAATGGAGGTGGAAAGCCAACCAGTAGCTACAGGTGCAACATTACAAAAGTGACAAACGGCTTGGGTGACCGTTTGCCTTCCTTTGCCACTTGGATAGAAGCCAAACTCTTTAAACTTTGCCTTAGTTGCCGAAAAAAGTGAAATGTAGATGAGCGGGCTTACTTGGAGAAAGTCGTGAATCGAAATTTCGCGAAATGGAGGTGAATTTGGCCTTTTTCCCTATATGTGCCATGCCACTTTGGAGGCTGTTCTGAGGCACCTGCAGGAGTCCAAAATGTACCCAAGTGTGCTTGTTGGAAAGCCTGGCCTATCTACTTTCCAACCCAAGTGGAATTTATGAATTTGGTGCTCATTTTCCCCTCCAAATCTTCATTCTCCCAGGACTGCTTCCTGTGTGTCAAAATAGGGACAGAGAGGTCATTTTTTGGGTGTTTTTGGCCTCCTGGAGACTCAAATCATGCCCAAATTTCTTTTCCAAGCACTAGTAGTCGTGATTTTGGATGCTAAATCCAAAAATGCAAGCCATTTCCAATTTGGAGCTCCCAATCTTAGATAAAAACCTGTGTTGTGACCAAAAAATTGCCATGTGACCAAAATTGCCCCAAATTTCTTGAAATTTGGGCTGGAGGTTCTCTAAGAGGCACTATGATGGGCCACAAAGGCTTCAGCCAAGATTTGAAGCCGATATTGCTCTTTTTTCATCTTTTGCCTCTTTGTTCCTTTGCTCAATTTTGCCTTCAAGCTCCTTATCCAAGCCTTCGCACTCATGTTATGTGCCCTGTAATGATAAACCATCCTCCTCAGTATGGCTTTGTCTTTGTCAGCCTTCTCCAGCAGTCTCTCAAGGTGGAAGTTGATCCGAACAAGCCAAGACTCATGGTCATTATTAATCTCTTGCTCCAAGGTAGTGAGCTCGATCCTCCTTTGTTGGGCAGCTTGTTGATTCTCACGGATGCTTTGCAGCTCCATGATCTCATGTTGGTCCTCTGCTCCAAATACCTGATGATCCATTTGGCCCTCTCCAAATTGAGTGACAAGTTGGCCTCTTGTTCACCTGATGGACCCTCATCATGCATGGGCCTCTTTCCCTTGTACTATACCTATGTCGTCGATGCCAAAAGCGAGGCCCCTTCCACCCCAGGTGGAGATAACACTCGCTTTGCTGCTGCAAACAAGTGCCTACTGCCTCTCTGATATGTAACAAATACTGGCATAGTAGTGGTCTCATGGAGCTCATACTGATAATAAGGACCACCTATCTCATGCTCTACCTCTGATGGTACTTGTGAAGTGCTGAAGAGGTCATGGGAGATGAAGTCCTCCCAAGCAATGCCCTGCAATCCCAACTAATGATCCACCAAAATCCGGATAAGAGAAAAGTGATAAACATTGTTAAGTTGCTGCTGAGGGGTCTTATGCTGCATGAAGGTGTTCATCCTCTCTATGTTCCTTGGCACCAACACCACAATTTTGCAACCCTAGCCACCATAGTTTTGATGTTTTCTGAGTGGTTGGTTTTATGAGTTTTGTGGCAATTAAACATAGCCAAGAACAACCATATCATTCATAAAATTTGATGAGCAAGCTGTGATATAAAGCCTACCTATCAATTTGAGGGGTTTCAAGAAATTTGAGGAAATTTGGCACGATTTCAGCCCTTTGTGGGTGTGCGATGTGTGCCAAACCCAATGCGCCATGCCCTGGGTGTGCGTCGCGCCCGTTGAAAATTTGCACTGTGGGGTGGCTCTGTGTGCACCGCGCCCCTGTGTGTGTGCGCCGCGCCCTGGAAACTGCCTCCAACTTCACTCCAAACACGCACTTTGCCACTCAACACCTTGGTGTGTTTCTCAATAACCTTGATTAGCACAATGACTTTGATTTTGGTGGAAACTTGTATATGAAGGCTTTGAAGTCATGGGTTTAATTTTTTCCTCTTCAAAAACCCATTTTGCTAATGTTGTGTTTTGACACTTTTTCACTGACTTAAAGCAATACTGAATTTCACTTTTCACTTTCAAATTTTAGCTCAAATGATGAAATTTTTGTCACTCCTTGTAGGGCTTGCATGAAAGGGCATTTGGCCACGGAAACCATGACTACACCTGAAGAAATCAACTGATGACTTTTTTGCAAATTTTATCACAAATGACACTGTTTGACTTTTCTTCAAAACAGAGTTTTGAAGAACAGTCGAAGTCTATCAACATGACGATGAAACTCTCTGAATCATAACTTTGTAAGGGCCTCACTCTGGCCTGCATGGCTTTATTGGATATGTTTAAAGACCAAATTGATTAATCCCTAGACCTAATGATTCAAAATGTCTTTTGTCCATTAAAGGAACAGACCTTGACTGTCATGAACTTTGGTGATCATTGACAAAATACCTAAGCTAGCAGGAGCCAGACATGAGGGGAAATGACTAGCATGACCTTTTCCGTCAGATTATGGCATGCCCCTAGCAGAATGCAGCTGAGTGAATGGAGCGAGACTCCTAAAAATGAAATGCATAAAGAGTTTTGATCTCTGGCGGAGGACTGACCAGACCCACTCTAACAGATCCAAACTCATATTTCCCTTGTGTAACACTACGCAATCCTCATTGGCAATCTCAATCTACTGATTGTGCAAATCACATGCATAACTATAGTTACAACTGACAGCTGTCTTGCCCTTTCACTCATCTCTAACACTTGTCTCCACTGAACTGTCCATGCATTGAGTTAACTGATTTATTCCTCAGTTGATTCATGAGTTAATAATTAGTGAATTAACTAATAACTAATTCACATCACTCATCACTAGTGTATTTGTTAGTTAGACTAAATACAACTAGTTCAACTAAGTCAAACTGAACACAACTCCATCAACTCCTCATTTAACTCCACCAAACTCAATCACTTGAGTTCTAACTGAAGTCCTTCATGCAATAGCTCAAGTAACCCATAAGAAAAGCGTACTTCCTTTTGGCAATTGCATGTGCCACATCTGTAGCTCGAACTGAAGTGCTCCAAGAGAATAAGATAATGTTTATAGTCCAAATATTGTTAAGAGCTAATAATATTCGACTATTCTATTTTTAGCTTGGCAGTCTAAAAATAGACTCCGCCCATATGTCTAAAAATAGAGGTCCATCTATTTTTACCAACATGACCAATCATGCATAAATAGCATCCTGGAACTCATAGACCATTATCCATATGTCTAAAAATAGACATAGTCTAAAAATAGACTTTGCGCCAAAAATAGCCTACGGGCCCACTTAGTGAAGGCGACTTCTTTTCACTAAGCTCCGTCATCTTGTTCCATTTTCAACATTATCTAAGGCTGAGAAGAACTATTCCACCATCAAGCGCGAGGGGTTATCCATGGTATACACGCTCCAAAAGTGTAGACACTATTTGCTCGGTGGCCATTTTAAGATGTATACGGATCATTTCACATTGAGATACCTGGTCAATAAGCCTTTGTTGGGTGGGAGAATCTGTAGGTGGTTGTTATTGTTCTAGGAGTATGATTTTGAAGTTATTGTGAATCCTAGAAGACTAAACATGTGACCAGACCATTTGTTGTGCATCGAAACAGGGGAAGAGCCCAACAATTTGGAGGAGGGATTACGTGATGCTCAACTATTTGTTGTGTGCATCACAGATGGTCACTTTGAAGATATCATACACTTCCTAACGACGGGAACTACCCGAAAGGTTACACCATCCAACAGAAGAAGGAGTTAGTGGTACACGTAGCAGACTATTCTGTCATTGCTGGGAATCTGTACAAAATGGGGTCTAATGAAATATTGTGATGATATGTACTAGAGTTTTAAAGGAGAAATATCCTTACAGATGCTCATGGGGGCGATGCAGGAGGTCATTATGCAGGAAGAGAAACCACACAGAAGATTCTACACGTAGGATTGTGGTGGCCAACCCTCCATCAAGATTCAAAATCTTACTGCAAGGCATGTGATGAATGTCAAAGGATGGGTAGGCCATCGTGAAAGATGAGCTACCTCTAAATCCGCAGATGACATTACAACACTTTGAGAAATGGGTGATATATTTTTTGGGAGCCATTCAACCCCAAGGGAAGAAGACGAGAGTGCAGTACATTATCACTATGACGAAGTATTTGACTCGATGGGTGGAGGCACAACCTATGAAGGATTGCACTAGTGTGACTGTTGCGAAGTTCCTCTTTGAGTATGTACTGACACAATTTGGGTGTCCAAAGATTTTGATGAGTGACCATGGTACGTGCTTTCTGAATGAGATGATCAGCACATTGGCAGAGGAATTTTAGGTATGTCACTAGAAGAGCACACCTTATTACCCACATGTTAATAGGACATTGGAAGCATTCAATAAAGTGTTGGAGAATGCGTTGAACAAGGTTTGCAACACTTAGTGAAGTGAATGGGACTTGCACATACTCGCAGTACTATGGGCATATGGGGTGACATGCAAGAAGTTGACTGGATAGACACCCTTTAGGCTTGTATATGGTGTTGAAGCAGTGATGCCCGTGGAATACATTGTGCCTAGTCTGTGCCATGGCTATGACAGATCGCGGAGCCCTGGAAGAGAGGCTCGTGCAGCTAGCTAAGCTTGAGGAAGAGAAATTTCTAGCTGGATTCCACCAACAGGTCCAAAAGCATGCACAAAAAATCATGGCATGATTGGCACATTAAGTTATGTACCTTCAAGACAAATGACCTAGTTTTGTTATATGACACTGAGTTTGATAAATTTCCAGGGAAATTCAGAATGCAGTAGTTAGGGGCCTATGTCATTAAGGAGATTATCGACGGTGGAGCAGTTCATTGGGTTAAATTGAATGGAGATCCCTTCCCAGGAAAGGTGCGTGGAAGTCAATTGAAACCATACACCGGTGGTCCAGCCATGTGACTATATGAGCATCGTAGAGTCTTAGCACTCTAGGTAGCTGAAAGGAGGCACAGGACTATAAAATACGCTTCCTAGGTTGGGGAGATGCATGATTGGAGGAGTGTGTGGAACAAGGAAGTGTCACAGGGTTTGTGATAGTGCAAAGTGAGCTATGCTACCTAGGGAGAAATCCTGTAGGTCAGCTGAAAAGTGACCATTAAAGTCACTATTCATGATTTGATGGTCAAAATGTGACCAAATGGAGCAGGAAAACGACATTTAAGATGGAATTTATGTATCAAATCCTTGAAAATCTTCCGCCAATCTGGCATTAATGAAATGAACGTCGGGGGAACAGTCGAATTTGAATTCAAAATGCCCTATAAATTACAAGTGGTTTCCCAACTAAAAACACTTGGCATTTTGAGAATTGAGTTGTTGAGCTCTCAAGCGCACATGAAAAGAGAATTCTTCGAGGCATTGATAGCAAGTTTGGCATTTGATCAATTACCAGAGATGACACGAGCACTATTGAATAGCGTCATGTTGACACCTGCAATAGTTATGGACACCGAAGCAATGACAACCGAGGAGGCTATGCTGGAAATAGTTCGGGAGGTAGAAGAAGTTTCTCCAGAGGTTGTCGAGGTATTAGCGGAAGTCCCCAAATAACCTTGGATGTCGAGACCAAAGCCAACCCCAACGAAGGAGTGTGAGAAGGATAAAAAGGGCAGGTGGCCTGTAATACTGGTGTGTACATCGCCGAGAAGAAATCCACTGAAGGAGAAGCCCAGCATACAGGAAAAGGGCAAAGCCATCAATCTGAAGTCAGAGGAGGAGGAAATCGAAGACATCCTAATGGATGACGAGGACTTGGGGATAGATGTGGAGAAAGTTAACACCCAGGGTGTTGACCCTATCACTCGGTTGCTTGAGTACATCCCTCAGTGCAAGGGAAAGACAAAGGTGCCAAAATATATCGATGAGAGCAAGGTCCCCTTGTGAACCCCTCTGTTGTCGGATGAGATTGTCTTCAAAGGACCGCACTTGGGGCGGGTTCCTCTATTAAAGAACGAAGATTGGGACTTAGTTGACCATGAGAAGTTCCCACACTTAGCAACTGAGTAGGTAATGCGCCATGTTATTGACACAACCACCGGGATGACCGCATTAGAGCTGGCTCAGAGGAGTAGACAAGGCAGGTCTACTCAACCTATTATGGTGCCGCACTACAACTGCATCTCGATTACAGTATTGGTCATCAAGCAACTGCTATGCTTGGTGCATGATGGTTGTCTATGGCTAGAGAAGCTAATAACCATCACCGACAGATTGAGCCATAAGATCACGTGGTTGCCCTACATAGGTGAAAATCCGGCCATGATGTTTGGCGAAAAAGGCAGCGAGAAGGCCCTCATGGAGACCATGAAGGAGAAGTTTAAGCTTGTGAAGACATCATGTGGATATGCCATATCAAGTATCAGTGACCTTGTCGTAAAGGTGGCCATGCAAATTTTGGTAGGGAAGGTGATGATTCAGGTCCGGGTGTGACAAAGGACCCTTCCAAGGCCTTTTACTTTTGTGATGTGTTAAATTTCATTTTTAAAAGAACATAAATGAATACATCTGCAAGCTGTAAAGAATACAAACATGACAATCATCAAAACATAAGCCATTGATAACAGAGTTCGTCTAGGAGGGACTACGTCTCCAGGCCCCGGTGTGAAGATGGTGTACGCCGCTGCATTAAGTGTTGCCAATAGTGATTATGTACATAAGAGGTGATGTCACTATCATACAAGGAGAATGCCCTCACACAGGAGTGGTTCCAAGAGATGTTCCACTACAGGAACTCTCTGTCAAAAAGGAATCCTATTAGTATGACATAAACTCATGAATGATGAGCATCCCACCAACATGGCATAAAAGGGATCTCAATGCAAACATACATGATGACAACATGAGTATCCCATCAACATACAAAAAAGGGATCTCAAAACATAACATGATGAATCATGACAAAAAGTACAACACATAGATGATTCTGCGTCACATTAAGAAGAAATCATGAAAACGAGTAAAAAACAAGATCCCACATCAAGCATCAACAGGGATCTGTGCAGCACAATGCATAGCAAAAGAAGTACATGAATACACTGCATATACCTCACAACGAGGGGCCATCTGAAGAAGTGGATGTCAAACTACTGAAGTTGTTTGTGCCATTGATCTCACGACATCAATCGCATGGAAATGACTACTCACACATGAATACTAACACCTGCACTCCACTTAGAAAAGTGGCTGAAAAATCAAATGAGAAAATGGAAAATCTGAACACACCGTTAAATTTGTGGCATCGAATAGTGAAAAATCAACTATCAAATTTTTCCACTGCAAATCTGCTGCTTAGATCAAGAAACTGACTATGCCATCAGGTTCATATCATTGAGAGGTGTAATATTGACATAAAATTTGTCCACTTTGGACACTACAAAAATTTCGCCCTCCTGAGCATTTTGCCCAATCATGATTTTGCCTGCCTTTTCTCCAAGCTCATGGTTCCACCTACAATAAATTAATAAAAAAATGGTTTCCTCAAAAAATGCACTAGTCTTTGGCCTCCGTTCCATTTTGCATCACGTGGCTTCGTTCTCATTCCATACCTCCGTTCTAAAATCTGTCATTCAATCCTTTCTCCTCCCTGTGCAAGTAAATTTTAAGGGTTTATATAGAAAAATATGGGTAGATTTTACCAAAGAAACCATGTGGCCCAATGGTTGGTAGATATATTTGGAGCACGGATGTCGGGGGATCGAATCCTGCCCCCGCAATATATAAAAAAACATTTTTTTTAAAACATGCCCGGTTTGTTAAGTTGTTGGTTCATTGTATTAATTGGTTGGTCCGCTCAAATGGTTGTACATTGTATTCATGGTGCCACCTGCTTGGGGGCCAGACTTGTGGTCTAGGTGGGTTCGATCCCTACTGACACGCTTACCAAATTCCAGCACCGTTGTGATTTTTGCGAGTGTGGGCCTTCCCCACCGATGCTGGCCTGCCCAACCCATAATAATGTGGTTACATATATGATGAAGGGCTCGGCGTGGTGATGGCCATCATGCCATGTTTAATATTTTTTTTGCGGTTCCGGGGGCAGTGGGGTCATGGCCGCCCTCCCATTTTTTAATATATTTGTTGGTTATATGGGTATGAGGGGTGGTGGGGTTGGTGGCCCGCCACCCCAAATTATATATATATTTTTGTTTCATTTAAAACAAATTTAGTCATGTTCGAAAATTTGAAAATGGACCGAAGGAGGCAAATTAACCAGGCCACAAATTCGCCCAGAATCTAGCCCAGGTTGGCCGAAATCTAGTGGTTGGGTTCTGTCCAAATTGTGGCCTCAAGCCTGCCCAATCAACAAAAGTCAACTAAACTTTGAATACTTCTAACTTTCGCATATGGACTTGGTTTGATGAACCGTTCACATCACCACGACCAGGAAGACAAAATCTATGCTTTGGTCCTAGTCCAAAATCATTCTGATCAATTTGATTTTAGAGCTTCCATCAACCCTCTTTGTCCTGTGTGTGTCTCTGGAGACACCTAGATCAATCCTCCCCACTGAGGAGCTTTTAGTCCTCCAAAAGCATGAAAAATAATCTGCAATTTCTTTGTACCTTATCTGCACTACAAGCGTCCTGAAAGGTCTCGCTTCCATCTCCTTCACCTTTTTTCTTCGGAGCCTTAAGAGATGATCCGACACCTGCAATCTGTAGTACATTGTTCTGCAAATTACATGCTTGTCTTAACTGACCAACTAATGACCCAAGTGTCTCACACTTGCCAAGATTTTATAACACATACTCGACGTTCAAGTTTACAACAAGATGGATAGAATACTTCAGCTACGAAAACAATGCCAACATATCATTGTTGCTTGAACAAGTGATGGAAAACACATCATCATTGCAACACATGATTTACAAAGATAAGGCCAAACACTATCGTTTCTTTGACAAGTGATGGAAACATGACATCACTTTCAGAGTTTAACATGCAACTCAAAACAATATCAAAATTGATTGTTGTTGAACAAGTGATGGAAACATGTGATCACTTTTACATTTTAAAACGCAATAAATGATTTACAAAAGCATGACCATAACAAGATAAATATCCAAAAACCATTTTTCACTTATCAATGTGAATGGGTCATCTCCTTGTGGTGATTTTCCTTGTCGAACAACTACCTCATTAGGTTCATTCACTGACACTTTGTCTTTAAGTCATTTCTGTGGATGGAGCCTCCAAAATGTGGCTCTTTGATGGCCACTTCTGTCGCAATGACTGTAATAGGTCTTCTTCCTCCAGATCTGTTTAACATGTTTCTTTACCTATTGTTGAGAGGGTCTTTGACGCCTCCTCATTTTGTGTGTTGTCATTCTTTCCCAACACTTAGAAAATGTATGGTTATGTAATCCACAAAAGGTACATGATTTTCGATTCCATGTTTTACGTTCATCATTAAAAACATGATTATAACCGAAATGAACATTCGAAGGTCGAGACTAACTATGCATTTCCTTGTTGTCTTTGGTGTAAGTATGGCAATGAGATCTTGTCTCAACTCTTTCCCTGCCATGGGCACTATCATGGGATGATGGGGATGTGTTCCCATCATTCTCTTTCCTCAACGATTTCGATGATGTCTTGGAAGATTTTGACATCTTTGAGCATTCTCCTTCGGTGTATCTCAAGGCTGCAAATTGAGGTCTTTTCTTAGCCTTCAATGGTTGAGTTATGCCTTGGTTATTAACACCAAGTTCTTTTGCCTCCTTGTGCCTTTTCCTAGTAAGGAGCTTCATGTGTGTCCCTGTATTTGGGATCTCCCAATCTCCAACAAAAATCATACTATGTGACGATGAAACTAAAAGGAAGTCAACATATTTTACCTCCTTTGTTGATTTTGAAAGAACTGATGAGGGCCTCTCATCATCTATTGTTGGTGGTTCTCTAGCTGTCTCGACGCATTCCCCAACTTCTTTCCTGACATATGCAAGTCCTATCTGACGGGGTAATTCCTCGACCTTGATGGGGTTGATAATGCCTTGGACATGAAGGCCCAAGCCTTTTCCTTCATACCCCATTTTCTTCAAAAGTTTGGAGCCAATTCCTGTGGTATGATTTTTAAGAACAACGAAATCATCATCAGGAAATATACATGAAGATGGAGAACTACTTTTTTCCTCACATGGGTCACGCTGCAACTTATTCAAGGCCTCATCCCTTGCTTGCAGCTGTCATAGCAAACTATGTTTCTCCTATTTCTCTTCATGTAGATGCATCTTCAATTCAGCGTTATATGTTTGAAGATTTTGGATGTTATGATTCAATTCTTCCAATGCCTCTTCCATGGCTCACAACTAAAGTTGCAAACGCTCCTTTTCCTTTGTCTCTTTCTGTAGAGTTTCATACATTATCCCCACTCTTTTGGAAAGTTTGAGCATGGTCTCATACATCACTTTTTCATCCTTTGTCGCTGCACATTCCATTTTTCACACTACAATTCACATCAACACAAAGACTACTCTGATACCACTTGATCCAGGTTTGGGTATGACAAACAACCCTTCTAAGACATTTTACTTTCATGATGTGTTAAATTTGATTTTAAAAAGAACATAAATGAATACATCTACAAGCTGTAAAGAAGAGGAATATGACAATCATCAAAACATAAGCCATTGATAACAGAGTTCGTCCAGGAGGGACTACGTCTCTGGGCCCTGGTGTCAAGATGGTGTAGGTCGCTGCATTAAGTGTTGTCAATAGTGATGATGTACATAAGAGGTGATGTCGCTATCATACAAGGAGAATGCCCTCACATAGGTGTAGCTCCAAGAGATGTTCCGCTATAGGAACTCTCAATCAAAAAGGACTCCTATTAGTATGACACAAACTCATGCATGATGAGCATCCTGCCAACATGGCACAAAAGGGATCTCAATGCAAACATACATGACGACAACATGAGTACCCAATCAACATACAATAAAGGGATCTCAAAACATAACATGACGAATCATGACAACAAGTACATCACATAGATGACTCCAGATCACATCAAGAAGGAATCATGAAAATGATTAAGAAACAAGATCCCACATCAAGCATCACATGGATCTGTGCAAAACAATGCACAGAAAAAGGAGTACATGAATACATTGTATACCTGACAACCAAGGGCCATTTGAAGAAGTGGATGTCAAACTACTAAATTTGTTCATGACATTGATCTCGCGGCATCAATCGCATGGAAATGACTACTCGCATATGAATGCTGACCCCTCCACTCCACTTAGAAAAGTGGCCAAAAAATGAAATGAGAAAATGAAAAATCTAAACACATCATCAGATTTGTGGCATCGAATAGTGCAAAATCGACTATTAAATTTCTGAATTCTGAGAAAATGAATATCGCAAGCTCAAGGAATATTTTAGATTCCCCCTAGATTTTTCAAAGATTCCCTCCTCTCGGTCCTCTGCAAACCTTTTGTTGAGATCATGAATCTGACTGTACCATTAGGTTCGTGTCACTGGGCGGTGTAAGATCGACATAAAATTTGTGCAATTTGGACACTGCAAAAATTTCACCCTCCTGAAAATTTCGCCCAATCGTGGTTCCGCCTGCCTTTTCTCTGGGCTGATGGTTCCACCTACAATAATATAATAAAAAAGTGGTTGCCTCAAAAAACGCACCAGCCTTTGGCGTCCATTCCATTCTACTTCATGTGGCTACCTTCCTGTTCCACACCTTCGTTCTCAAATCCATCGTTCAGTCCCTTCTCCTCCCTGTGCAAGTAAATTTTAAGGTTTTATATAAAAAAAATATGGGTGGAGTTTACCAAGGAAATCTCGTGGCCCAACAGTCGCTGGACATATTTGGAGCACGGAGGTAGAGAAATCAAATCCCGCGCCCACGATATATAACAAATCATTTTTTTAAAAACATGTGCGGTTTGTTAAGTTGTTGGTTCGTTGTATTAATGGGCTGGGACGGTCAAATGGTTGTACGTTGTATTCATGGTGCTGCTCGCTTGGGGGCTGGTCATCCTTGCAGCACCCTTACCAAATTTCGGCACCGTTGAGATTTTTGGGGGTGTGGGCCGGGTCCACGAGACGTGGCCCGCCCACCCCATAATAATGTGGTTACGTATATGGTGGAGGGCTCAACGGGGTGATGGCCGATGAGCCATGTTTAATATTTTGTTGCAGTTCCGAGGGTGGTGGCGTCATGGCTGCTCGCCTCTTTTTTAATATATTTGTTGGTTATATGGGTATGAGGGGTGGTGGGGTTGATGGCCCACCACACCAAATTATATTTTTTTGTTTTATTTAAAACAAATTTAGTCATTTTCGAAAATTTGAAAAATGACTAAAGAAGGCAAATTAACTGGCCACAAATTTGCCTAGAATCTAGCCCAGGTTGGCCAGAATCTAGTGGCCAGGTGCTATCCAAATTGTGTCCTCCTTAAGCCTACCCAGTCGTCAAAAGTCAACTGAAATTTGACTGCTTCTAACTTTCGCATGCGGACTCGGTTTGAAGAACCGTTCACATCACCTTGATCAAGACGATGAGATATATGCTTCAATCTTGATCTAAAATAATCCTAATCACTTTGATGTTCAGGCTTCCATCAACCCTCTTTGTCATTTGTGTGTCTCTGGAGCCACCTGGATCAATCCTCCCCATTAAGGATCTTTTTGTCCTCCAAAAGCATGAAAAATAATCTGCAATTTCTCTGTACCTTGTTTGCATCACAAGCGTCTTGAAAGGTCTCACTTCCATCTCCTTCACCTTTGTTCTTCATAGTCTTAATTGATGATCCGACACCTGCAATTTGTAGTACATTGTTTTGAAAATTACATGCTTGTCTTAACTGACCAACTAATGACCCAAGCGTCCCACACTTGCCACGAGTTTTTAACACATACTCGGTGGTCAAGTTTACACCAAGATGGACACAATACTTCAGCTATGAAACCAAGGCCAACATATCATTGTTTCTTCAACAAGTGATGGAAAACACATCATCAATGCAACAAATGATTTACAAAGATAAGGCCAAACACTATGGTTTCTTTGACAAGTGATGGAAACACGACATCAGTTTCAGAGTTTAACATGAAACTCAAAATAATATCAAACATGATTGTTGTTGAACAAGTGATGGAAACATGTCATCACTTTTACATTTTAAAATGCAATGAATGATTTACAAAAGCATGAGCATAATAAGATAACATATTGGAAACCATTTTTCACTTATCAATGTGAATCGGTCATCTCCTTGTGGCAGTTTTCCTTGTCGAAGATGTGTTCCCACCATTCTCTTTCCTCGATGATTTCGAAAATGTGTCAGAAGATTCTAACACCTTCAAGCATTCTCCCTCGGTGTATCTCAAGCCTACAAATTGAGGTCTCTACTTAACCTTCAATGGTTGAGTTATGCCTTGGTTATTAACACCAAGTTATTTTTCCTCCTCGTGCCTTGTCCTAGTAAGGAGCCTCATGTTTGTCCCTATAATTGGGATCTCCACATCTCCAATAGAAATCATACTATGTGACGATGAAACCGAAAGGAAGTCAACATATTTTACCTCCTTTGTTGATTTGGAAAGAACTAATGAGGGTTTTTCATCATCTATTGTTGGTGGTTCACAAGCTATCTCTGCGCATTCCCCAACTTCTTTTCTAATATACCCAAGTACTATCTGATGGGGTAATTCCTCCACCTTGATGGGGTTTATAATGCCTTGGCCATGAATTCCCAAGCCTTTTCCTTCATACCCCATTTTCTTCAACAGTTTGGAGCCAACTCCTGTGGTATGATTTTCAAAAACAGTGAAATCATCATCAGGAAATATACATGAAGATGGAGAACTAATTTTTACCTCACATGGGTCACAATGTAGCTTTTCCAAGTCCTTGTCCTTCGCTTGCATTTGTTGTAGCAAACTATGTTTCTCCTCTTTCTCTTCATGTAGACACATCTTCAATTCAGCGTTGTCTGTTTCAAGACTTTGGTTGCTATTCTTCAGTTCTTCCAGGGCCTCTTCCGTGGCTTGCAACTAAAGCTGCAATTGCTCCTTTTCCTCTATCTCTTTCTATAGAGTTTCATGCATTATCTCCACTATTTTGTAAATTTTGAGCATGGTCTCGTACATTTCTTTTTCATCCTCTCTCATTGCACATTCCATTGTTCAGATTGCAATTCACACCAATGCAAAGACTACGTAGATACCACTTGATCCAAGTCCGGGTGTGACAAAGGACCCTTCCGAGACATTTTACTTTCATGATTTGTTAAGTTGCATTTTAAAAAGAACATAAATGAATGCATCTCCAAGCTGTAAAGAAGAGGAACAAGGAAATAATTAAAACATAAGTTGTTGATAATGGAGTTTGTCTAGGAGGGACTACGTCTCCAAGCCCCAGTGTCAAAATGGTGTAGGCCACTGCATTAAGTGTTGTCAATAGTGATGATGTACATAAGAGGTGATGTCACTATCATACAAGGAGAATGCCCTCACGCAGGAGTGGCTTCAAGAGATGTTCCACTATAGGAACTCTTAGTAAAAATTGACTCCTATCAGTATGACACAAACTCATGCATGATGAGCATCCCGCTGACATTGCATAAAAGGGATCTCAATACAAACATACATGACGACAACATGAGTATCCCATCAACATACAACAAAGGGATCTCAAAACATAACAAGAAGAATCATGGCAAAAACTACATCACATAGATGATTCCTTGTCAGATCAAGCATAAATCATGAAAATGAGTAAGAAACAAGATCCCACATCAAGCATCAACAAGGATATATGCAGAACAATGCATAGCAAAAGAAGTACATGAATACATTGCATATATGTCACAACCAGGGGCCATCTGAAGAAGTGGATGTCAAACTGTTGAAGTTTTAGGTGCCATCGATCTAACGGCATCAATTGCATGGAAATGATTGTTTGCACATGAATGTTGACACCTGCAATCCACTTAGAATAGTTGTCAAAAAATGAAATGAGAAAATGGAAAATCTGAACACGCCATCAAATTTGTGGCATCGAATAGTGCAAAATCGACTATCAAATTTCTGAATTATGGGAAAATGAAAATTTGGGGCTCAAGGAATCTTTTAGATTCCCCCTAGATTCCTCAAAGATTCCCTCCTCCAGGGCCTCTGCAACTATGCTGCTTAGATCAGGAAACTGACTGGGCCATCAAGCTTGTGTCGCTGAGGTGTAAGATCGACATAAAATTTGTCAAATTTGGACACTGCAAAAGTTTCACCCTCCTGAGAATTTCGCCCAATCATGGTTATGCCTGCCTTTTCTCTGTGCTCATTGTTCCACCTGCAATAAATTAATAAAATAATGGTTTCCTCGAAAAATGCACTAGTCCTTAGCCTTCGTTCCATTCTACATCACGTGGCTCCATTCTCGTTCCACACCTCTGTTCTCAAATCTGTCGTTTGGTCCTTTCTCACCCCTGGTGCAAGTAAATTTTAAGGGTTTATATAGAAAAATATGGGCGAAGTTTACCAAGAAAACCCCATGGCCTAGCGGTCGATGGATATATTTGAAGTGCGAAGGTCGGGGGATCAAATCCCAGCCCCGCCATATATAACAAAACTTATTTTTTAAAACATGTGCAATTTGTTAAGTTGTTGATTCGTTCCATTAATTGGTTGGAACGCTCAAATGGTTGTACATTGTATTCATGGTGCCACTTGCTTGGGGACCAACCACATGGGCCAGGTCGGTTTGACCCCTACCGGCACTCTTACCAAATTCCGACAGTGTTGATATTTTTGCGGGTGTGGTCCGGGTTCACCAAAGGTGGCCCACCCACCCCATAATAATGTGGTTACGTATATGGTGGAGGGCTTGGCGGGGTGATGGCCGCCGAGCGATGTTTAATATTTTATTGAAGTTCCAGGGGTGGTGGGGCCATGGCCTCCCGCCCCTCTTATAATATATTTGTTGGTTACATGGGTATGAGGGGTGGCGAGGTTGGTGGCCCGCCACCCCAAATTATATTTTTTTTGTTTTATTTATAACAAATTTAGTCATTTTCAAAAATTTTAAAAAGGAATAAAGGAGGCAAATTAACTGGGCCACAAATTCTCCCAGAATCTGGCCCAGGTTAGCTGGAATCTGGTGGCCAGGTTCTATCCAAATTGTGCCCTCCTTAAGCCTGCCCAGTCATTAAAAGTCAACTGAACTTTGATTGCTTCTAACTTTCGCATACAGACTCGGTTTGACGAACTATTCAAATCACAACGATCAGGACGACGATATCTACTCTTTGGTCCTGGTCCAAAATCATTCTGATCATTTTGATTTTCGAGTTTCCATTAACCCTCTTTTTTCTATGTCTGTCTCTGGAGCGACCTAGATCAAGTGATGAGGAAGTTTCACACCGATGAGGTGTCAGCACCTGTCGTCATGCTAGTACCCCAATGCACTGAAGGAGTCCAATCCAATTGGGTGCACTATCTCTGTGGTGAGTTCCTTGCGAACTGCCACGAGGCACAAGATCTTAGTAAGATTTTACACTACGCATGGTTGTTGTTGTCTATTGTACTGGTAGCATGGGATATCTCAGAGGACATTCAATTCCCTTTGGTCATGCTAGACCTACCAGAAGCAATGGAGTACGCTTTGTTGTGGGTGACCAAGGATGCGCAACGCATCATAAATAGAAAAATCTTTTGGATCTTGATGGAGATGAACATACGCATAGCCATCAATCACAAACCACAGTTGTCGCCTACGGTGTTTGCCAACCTGCAGGGGTATGCAGAGGTTAAGGAATATTTTCACTATGTGTCCGCCAGGGTGCGGAAGGACCCTGCATAGACATGGTATGACTTGCCTTACCTAGCAACCGACCACGCAATTAATGCACTGCTGGATCGTTGACTAGCAGAGTAGCGCACTACATTAGACTTGATGGTTGGAGTGAGAAAGTCTACCATGCAACACAAGAAGGAGGAGGCCAAGCTCAAGATGACGTAGCTGGCTGAAAAGAGAAAGAAGGAGGTCATTGACAAGGCCCAGGTGGAGTGCAATGCCACTTAGCAGAAGGAGAAGAAAACAGGTGGAACAGAGTGGGGCTTTGACAAAGGCGCAACTTCGCCTTCGCCCGAGATAGAGGAAGAGACAGATGAGCAAACCAAGTAGCACGACATGCACCCGTAGGCGACATTTGCCCACATCAAGCGTCCAAGGAAGTACAGGAAAGGTGGGTCGAGGAAGATATCCAAGGCCACTAAGACGTCAATGGACCCAATCACCCTCACAGAGGGCAATTTACATGACATTAGAGACACGATGCGAGATGTCACCGTGGAGTCCCTACAATAGTTTGAGCAACAAAATCAACTAATATTGGGGTCCATCCAGACAAGTCTGTAGGAGTTGCATACCCGCGTGTCACAAGATGGCACGGTGTCCACCAACCTTACTATTGGCACTTCAAAAGCTGCTAAGATGTTGCACACGCAGGTCTCTGGTGTGATAGTGCTACCCGATGGAGCACTAACCATGGAGAATGAAGTTGACAGACCCACTGTCAACACCCTCAAGGGAGTAGGGTTGAATTTGGTAGCGCTCCCTGGCGAGGCGCTCCACCTATTATAGTATGGAGTGATCGTGGAGCTGAGGGCCTGTGAACATCGTGCTCTATAGGTGACCAGTGAGCAGAGGATTAATAACAAATACATGGCCCTATAGAGAGACTCTGCCATCACTGCTATGACTGAGGTAACCACGCAAAATAAGCAAATAATTCAAGTCATAGAGGAGGCATGCCATATGGTCCCGGAGTTGCCCATCCCTGAGGAAGAACCAGTCGAGGTGCACGTCCACAAGCTGGCTATAGGGGTGTGCGATGCTTGCACAGAGACGACAAGGGTTCAGTTGGAGTTCAACCTATAGATCACTGAATTATAGTTGAATGCATAGCCTTCAACTCTGCCAGAAGTAAAGGAGCAGCGTGCAACCACTGTCACAGAGGCAATAATGGCGGTCGATAGTGGAGTAACAGACTGCACACAACCTTTTGAACATTCATTTGAGGTCTTGATGAGCTTGCAGGAGGGCCCTAATGTACAACATTTGGAGATAAAAGTGTGTGAATTACAGTAGTGCTATGACGAGGTAAAAGGCACAACGCAAACTGCCACGCTCACATAGAGGCCAGAAAAGCTGCAAGAGGCCAAGCAATTGAAGGAACAGGTAGATGCATCACAACACAAGGAGGCAATGTTGAAGGTGTGAATGAATTCCTGGCTGGATGAGGCTTACGCAATCACAACCTCTATTGAAGGAGATCTTGTGAATCTGGAAGCAACTTAGCAGAAGCTTCAGGCCAACAGTTCAAGAGCAGTGACCCAACAGATGGTTAAAGAAGCAAAGTAGGTAGCCGCACAATGCACTGCTGAGGTTATGGTCATACAGGTTGAGTTGGGAGGCCTTCATGCTAAGATCTCCGTACCCACAAAGTGACTTGAGGGTGAGTCACGATGTTTTTGTTGGGGGGCCTGTTGGGAACAGGATTGCCCAAGGAGAGTTTTGGGGCTAAAAGCCCATGTTTTCGGTCAAATTTTGTAATAGAGTTATAAAGTCTCTGCAATTTGTGGTCACAGAGCGTGAAGGTGTCATGAGTCATAAAGGGTTGTTTTCCATTATTTTGTAAAGTGTAAAGTTGGCTATAAAGATCTACCCATGATGCATAGACCATGGGATTGTATAAAAAGAGCTAAGTAAGTAACCTCAAAGTAGTCATAGGGTTTTGGTAGTAGAAGACAAGGCTTGGAGTTTTGGGAGAGAAGTTTAAGTTTCGGGTCTTAGCATAGGTAGAGGCTCTATAGCTGAGTGCGTAGAGGCCTAGGGTGGAAGTCCGCAGCTGAGTGCACGGACCCTTGCATCTGTGTGCGCAGGGCGGATAGAGTCTATAATCATCTAAAGATATCAACAAAGAGAAGCATTCTACAAATTTTGTTTCTTTGTTTCCTGTTAATGCATCTAGTTATATTGTGTTTCGAGTTTAATTTATAATGTTTATGTAATGCATGAATATATGTGATTATATGGGGTAAATGAACACAAGTAAGAATATCATATTATGTGGCACTAACTGTGATTGTTTATTAAGATAAGTAAAACACTTAAGATAACTTGGAATCATGTCCAATACGTTGTCACATCAGCACGAAAGTACCTAAACCACAAGTTAAGGCTACATGAAGGTAAATCGTACTCCTTTGCAGAGGTACTAAAGGTCAAAATAGAGGGCTAGATGGACAGAGCCCTAGAGCTTAATTGTTGGGTTGTGTTATATTCTTTCCACGATTGTGCAGCGGGGGGGCAGCAACCCCCCCCTGTTCAGGGGGTTTGAGGGGGGTGGAGCCCCCCTCTATGGGGTTCGGGGCAGCGCCCTAAAATTTTTTTTTTTGGACCCTATATTAGGTTGGGAAAACCTACCTATGGTTTTTCGGTCCATAGATTTGGATGCGATGGTTTTCGGTTCATGGTATTGGATGCTTCGGCATGTATAAATATGTATTGTAACATTGAAAGGAATATAATGAAAAATCAAGCTGGTAGTCTCGGTTTTGAGATCCAGTGGGAAATCTCTGTGTATATGTGTTTTAAGGGTTATGCTCTCGCATTTTTATTTTTCTTGTGATTTAGAATTCATATGCAGGTAATTTCTGTACGGGGTTAAAACCTACATTTGGTATCAGAGAAGTTTTGGCTTCAAGGGGACGCCTTTGTTGCTGAGGGGTTTTGCTCGGGCCTGTGGTAGACCCTGTTTAGTGGGAGATCTGCGAGATCGATTCTAGTGGTGAAAGAAGATGGAGAGTAGCGGAAAGATAGAGATTGAGAAGTTCAA
>APFE031570511.1:155914-181090 GCA_000404065.3 Pinus taeda
AGTGGGAAATCTCTGTGTATATGTGTTTTATGGGTTATGCTCTCGCATTTTTATTTTTCTTGTGATTTAGAATTCGTATGCAGGTAATTTCTGTACGGGGTTAAAACCTACATTAATAACATGTGCAAAAGCAGGAATGGAGGGAATAAACCGACATCACGACCATCTCAGGGTGCAAAAACTTGGTTCTAGCATCCGCCCTTACTGCTTTGGGTGAGACTTCGGTCCACGTTCTACAGGTTGATGCTGAATGGGCCAGTAGTGTAGGGATTTGTTTGGCTAACTAATGTTGAACCTAGGTCAGGCCCCACGTAGCCAACAATATTCATCAGTTAAGTGCAAAGTTTCAGCAGCTGAAAATTCAACACATCTATAGGGAATACAATCAGGGTGTTGATATGCTTTCCAAATAGGTGTTGTAGTTACAACAAGGAAAATTATACTTTGGAAAAGGGGAGGGTGATTCAGTTTATGATTTGATAAATTCTTTGTTAGGAATAGTGAATAAGCTTGTCATTTTGTAAGGGCTTGGTAGTTTTTTATTTTTTGGGGATTTAGAAGTTAAGGATGATCAATTGGTGATCAATGGGTACTAGGATTTTATGTTAAGCCTTGTCATGTTATCTTTATATTATTTAATATAAAAAAAAATGTTGTTTGAAAAAATAGATACGTGAGAAAATATAGTTCTAAATCTATCTATATAGCAACATTCACGTATGAGATAGCAATAACAAAGGGATAAATCTTTTCCAAATATTTTGGAGATATTCGGGTCACTAATTTTCTAAAAAGAATAGCTAAAAGCCAGAAATATTGGTTCTATGTTGGAATAAATGAGACTATGACATTTAAGCAATGATGGTAAATATCCATTTTTCCACAAAAGAAAAAAAATACCGCATCTCAATCAAATCATTGATACCCTATTGGCGTAAAATTAGCCACCACTAGGCTGAAAAATATTGCAATCGCATAAAATCAATCAAAATATATTCTCACAAATCTTTGGAGATATTCCCATTGGCCAATTTCCTAAAGAGAAGATCCCATTCCGATAAATTAAATTTTCTTTTCTGTGTCATTTAAACAATGATGTTGAATACCGACTTTCCTGTCAAATAAAAAAAAAAAATTACAAATTTTGGTCAAAGTATTGGTTGTACAATACTACACTAACATAAAATTAATCAAAAGGAAATATCTCTGCCTATGACTAAATGAGAGTCTTTTTTAAACATTGAAGTCAATATGACCTAAATAATTTTAATAAATCTGATACTCCATAAAATAAATCGAAAAGCTCATAATTTTAGTTAAAAAACTAAAAACATTGAAGTCAATATGACCTAAATAAATTTAAAAAATCTAATACTCGTTAAAATAAATGGAAAATCTCATAATTTTAGTTTAAAATTCTCATTGCCACTAACCAAAACATTTAAATTTAAAATACGATACTTAAAAATAAAATTAATATAAATCATAAATAAAACTTCAAAATCATCTTAAAAGTGTATTTTAGCAAATTTTTATGTTTCTTTTTAACATTTTTTCAGGGCAACATTAATTATATGAATAAATTGTTTCATTTTGATTAAGATAGGATATGCCTATATACAAGGAGAGAGAGACTATTGGGTTTCATCTCCCAATTTCTCTTCATCTTCCAACTTCTCTTATTTTTCTATTTACAATATTTACATTGGATTCATAATCCTAAAGATGAGGTGTTCAACATTCCCTCCCTTAATGTGAAGGGATGTTGGTGAGTCCAAGCGTGATTCTGAATCTTTGAAACTTTTCCCTTCCACGTGCTTTTGGTGAAGATATCTGCAATATGCTCATTTGTGGAACAAATTCATAGGTGGATTGCTTTAGCCTCAACATGATGCCGAATCAAACGATATTTTGTATTGATATGCTTTGTTCAATCATGGAACTTTAGGTTCTTGGCCAACTTTATTGTAGAAGTGTTTTCAATCAAAACAAGAGTTGAATGTATTTATTTTTCCTTCAAATCTTCGGGAATATTCTTGAGCCACACAATTTCCTTCATTTCTTCAGCTGCTGCCACATATTCTGCTTTAGTTGTGGAATCTTGTGGAACTGATTGTTTTCGTGACCTTCAAGAGATTGTTCCTTATCCAAGACTAATAACATAACCTGAAGTGGATACTCTAGTTTCTTTATCTCCATCGAAATCATAATCAGAGTATCCAATCAAGTTGAAGTCATCCACATGTGTATACTTGAGTCCAAAGTCCTAAGTTCCCTTCAAGTAATTTAGAACTATTTTTGCAGTAGACTAGTGACCCTCACAAGGCTTTTGCATAAACCTGGAGAGGATTTCAACAACAAATGAAATGTTTGATCTAGTAGTAGTGAGGTGTTGGAAATAATACTGAGAGGGGGGGGTGAATCAGTATTAACAAATCAATAAATTTTCATTTCCATAATCAGATTCATATACGATACTTCGGTTAAGGGAACTCGCGTGTACACGCAATTGTGTTTAATGCAACTAGCGTATATCCAACAAACTTATGATTCAGTTAATTCATCACATGAGGATCTTTGATTAGTGAATTAGAAAAAATAGTAACCATGTGCAGTAAGAAAAGAACAGATCATCACACATAAGAGACACACATGAACACCAAGATATAAGGTGGAAACCCGATGTGGGGAAAACCACCTGTTGTAATCGTCTCTGTCTTCTTTTAATAATAAGAATATTTTGTTTACAATTTTTGTACTTGTGCAGTCTTATACCAGTACGTAGGCTTCTACCTACAAAAGGCTACAACCTTCTCTCATTCCCCAGCTTCTACTCGAAGGGAGCTACAACCCCCTAGCTCTTGTACTAGCTGATATGTTTACTAGTACATAGATGCTGGCCTACAAAAGGCTACAACCTTCTCCTTTCTTCCAGGGACCACGTTTCATAAATGTTCAGACTGGATCCATTAACAACATCATTCCATCATCAAATATATCTGCATCAACCAATCTCCTATTGAACCAACCACAATCAAGTCAATCAATCACTTAGATATCCCATCAATCTAATCTTTTCAGAATGTTGTCACTAGAATACATTAACCAGAACCCAAGCCATAACCCAGAATATTGCAACAACAAGAAGCAGCAACTAAAACATAGATTATAAGGTATACGCTACTTTCTTGTGCCAAACTTGCGTGTATACGCGGTTTCCTTAAAGCGAACCAGCGTATACTTCTGTAAATGTTAATTCATAATTCTGCAGCTATACCAGACTTCAATTATACCCAGATCATATCATTTACAGAATAATATATGCATCATTATTCAGATCTAGAATATTCATGAGAAAAAACACATAATGATAGTTCACTTTACGCCTTGAGGTCCTGATCCATCATTAGATCTTATTCTCCTTCAACTACTAAGGTTCCTCCTTGGTTTAGATCCAACAATGCACCATAACCCAATAACCTGCATACTAGATCTCACTCTTCATCATATATTCAATGCTTGAGTACCTTGGCCTAATGATCTTATCCTCCTTTTATACTTTTAGGCCTTTTTCAATACCATGGACCAAAACCACTTAGGACCAATACCTTGGATCAAATACCTAGGGTCAATACCTCAGATCAAATACCATGGACCAAATACTTCGGACCAAAACTTAGTATTCCAAGTTACATGCGCTTTCCTTTCTATGAATGTGCATGTGTACGTTATACACCCCTTTTATCCTGTTAACCTATGTGTATACGCAACTTGGTCAATGGTGAACCTACGTATACCTCTCTTTATTTATTTTGTGAAGAATGATCTGTCATTCTTTTTTGTTTTCTTGGTATACTATGATCTTTCATCTGAGTGAGTTGCCTTCTGAACTGATTCTTTGAAGCTGCCCTGCATTTCATCACATCTGTAAACACTATTTGTCATGCATTCTGTCACATTTGATATCTCTTTTGTAGATTCATCTACTTACCATATACATGTGAGTTGTTCTGCTTCAAGTGGTTGCCATCAAGTACAACACATACATCATAATGCCAACAATCTCACCCTTTGAACTTGATGGCAACAACAACCACACCAAGTCATTCTCCCCCTTTGACATCAAGGGCAAAGGGTCATGCTCCCCCTGAGTGCATGCTGAATTTTATGATATGTTGAAGTGTGTTGATTAAGCTCCCCTGATTGAGTCCATGCTCCCCCTGAGCATAATAAAATATTGTAAAAATATGTTCATGACTCTATACATGCATCACAAATGACTCATACATACATCCATCTCCCAACCAAGTGGGGATATACCAAATTTGACTCATCCACCCAACCAAGTGGGGATATATCAATTGTTTATACATGTCAAAAACAAGAAACGTTACATCATCCATCCCATGCATAGTGGGGTTACAAATTAGGCCTTTTTCATGACTGTTACATTAAAACATGACATATATAACAAGGACCACATGTCTTAAACAAGACCATGATAGTCATCAGCAACTATCATCAGCAGCATTTGTCAATTAGCATCTAGACCAACAACCATGTTCTCCCCCTAAACTTATTCCACCTGAAACAAAATCTACATTGAGATCTTCTAAGATAATGCCAACAATATGCATTATTAGAAACATATGCTCCCCCTGAACCTGTGTCAGATGTTCACTATCAGATCTGATTATTTCATATATCCGAAGAGTTATCAAGGCATCATCATCATTCAGATATATATCAAGTTATCAAAAACTTATGAGAGGCAACATATTTCCACATGTCATCCACAGACTATAACCATCATCAAGCAGAGCAGATAATTCACTGAAACGTGTCAGACCCCTTTCTCCTGAGTCTAGCCCACTGTTTTTCCTCAAACCAGTATATATGAGACTGTACCCGCAGAAACCAGTGTATGTATGTGACTACGCTTCATGAAACTTGCGTATAACCACCTTTCTTTGAAAAAATAGATTTTAATAGTAGGATGATGCAGCAACTACTCCCAGCTTCTAAGATATTCAAATGTTTCTCTGGGCAGTGGTTTAGTGAATATATCAACAACCTGTTCTCTGGAGGGAACATACTCCAATTTGACTTTTTGTTCAAGCACTTGCTCACGTAGAAAATGATATTTGATGGATATGTGCTTAGTCTTGGAGTGCATGAATGGATTATTCGAAATACTGATGGCACTTGTATTATTACATAGAATGGAGATGGGTGGAGTACATGTGATCTGAATGTCTTGTAATGTTTGCATCATCCAAAGTAGTTGTGTGTAGCAAGATGTAATAGCCACGTATGCTGCTTTAGTTGTAGATAATGCAATCGAACTTTGTTTCTTGTTGAACCAAGACACTAACCTGAAACCTATATAGAATTCACCATCTCTAGTGCTTTTTCTGTCATCAACACTTCTTGCCCAATCTGCAGCTGTATATGCATGAAGTGTAAGATTTGTATCTCTGGGATACCATAACCTAAAGTTTTGTGTTCCTTGGAGATATTTGAAAATCCTTTTGACTGCTTGAAGGTGTGTTTCCTTAGGATTGTCTTGGAATCTTCCAACTATTCCCACTGCATGCATGATGTCTGGTTGGGTACCTGTTAGATAAAGCAGACTGCCAATCATGGATCTGTAAGTTGGTTGATGTACTGCTACTGATTCATCATTTGACCTACGACTGCATCCTGTTACCATTGGGGTACATACTGGTTTAGAATCTTCCATGCCATACTTTTTCAGGATCTGCATGAGATATTTGGTTTGTGAGAGAAAAATACCATCTTTATTTTGCTGAACTTGTAGACCAAGAAAGTAGGTAAGCTCACCAAGCAAGGACATTTCAAATTCTTGTTGCATTACCGAAGCAAAATTTTGACTCATGGATTCTTCATTGTTGCCAAAAATTATATCATCAACATAGACAACAATTATTAGCAATTTATCAGTGTCCATCTTTGTATATAGATTGCTATCTGCTGACCCCTTTGAAAAACCCTGTTGGTGGAGTTATTTGTCAAGATGGTAATACCATGCCCTTGGATCCTATTTTAGACCATAGAGGGATTTTCTGAGTTTGCATACAAGCTTTGCATCATTTCCAAGAATGAATCCTTCTGGTTGTTCAATATAAACTTCTTCTTAAGTCTATGTCTCCATTAATAAAGGCAGATTTTACATCCATTTGGTATACTTTGAATTTCTAAAAAATAGAAAGAGCAAGAAACATTCTGATGGCTTCAATTCTAGCAACAGGTGCAAAAGTTTCTTCAAAATCTATACCTTCTTGTTGAGCATATCCTTTACAAACAAGTCTTGCCTTGTTTCTAATAACTTCTCCATTTTCGTTCAACTTGTTTTTGAATATCCATTTAGTTCCTATGATATTCTTATCATGCGGTCTAGGAACTAATTCCCAAGTATTATTCTTTTCAATTTGCTCAAGTTATTCATTCATGGCCTTGACCCAACATTCATCTCTGCACGCTTCATTTACATTTTTAGGCCCAGTGGAAGACAGTAATGCTAGATAGCTTGAAGCTTCAGCAATGGTTCTTCTAGTCTGCACACCTACCCCTTTTTCTCCTAATATTTGAGTTTCTGGATGATTTTTCTGAACATACCTAGATGAAGTATTTTCTTCTATTGTTATCTCTTCTTCTGGTGCTTCATTGGTTTCTTCTTCAGAATCAGTGTGGTTTGATGTGGGAAAATGATCCTCATCTTCTTCATTGTCATACTCTTCAGTTTTTATCTGTTTTGGATTTTTTCATGCTTCCTCAACCACAACATCAATACTTTCAATAATTTTCCCAAGTCTTTTATTGTAGCATTTATATCCTTTACTTCGGGAAGAGTAACAAAGAAGAATAGCTTCATCTACTCTGGGTTCAAACTTACCAAGTTTTTCATCCATCCTTTTGTTGTAGCATTTTCTTCCAAAAACTTTGAAGTATTTTATAGTAGGAGTCTTACCATGCCAAAGTTCATGTGGAGTTTGAGCGCTGTTTACCCGAACATTTGCTTGGTTGAGAATAGTGATGGCGGTGAATGCAGCTTCACCAGAAGATTGCAGGAGTTCCAGATTCATCTAGCATAGCACGAGCCATTTGTTGAATAGTTCTATTCATCCTTTTTACCACTCCATTTTGTTGAGGAGTCGTTGCAGTGGAGAACTTCCTTTTTATTCCATGTTGTTCACAAAAGTCAAAGAATTCATCTGAGGTAAATTCCCCTCCTCGATCAGATCTGAGGCATTTGATTTTGCAATCTGATTCATTTTCAACCAAAGCTTTTAAGGCTTTGAACTTTTCAAATGCTTCATCTTTATGCTTTAGAAGACCTATCCAGCATAGTCTGGAAAAATCATAATGAACAATATAAAGTATTCTTCTCCACGAGGTAACTTTTTCCTTGATGGACCACATAAATCAGTATGAACAAGTTCCAGAGGCTTACTAGCTGACCCTTCCTTTTCTATGAATTCATATCTAGTTTTCTTACCGAATTGACATGATTTGCATATAGTATTTTTAGGAATGTTGATATCTGGAAGATCACGAACAACCTGGAACCTGCATGCTTTTCTTATTTGATAAAAGCTTAGATGTCCCAATCTTCTGTTCCATAGCCAATTTTCATCACTTTTGCTTAGATAACATTGTTTTTGTCCTCCCTTGAGTATGTATAGGTTGTTTGGAGTTCTTGTCCCTATAATCATGGTTTCTCCTATATCAAGCTCACGAACAACACATCCATTTGATCGAAACACTACTTCATTTCCTTGATCACACATTTGACTCACGCTCAACAGATTATGATTTAAGCCATCAACATACATAACATTCCCAACTTTAACTTTTTCTTTCAAGAAAACAAAGCCTTTACCTTTTATGACAGTAGGAGTGTCATTTCCAAATGAGACACTCTTTTCCTTTTCTAAGGCATTATATGAGTGTAGTTTTTCTCTGTCACCTGTCATGTGTTTTGAGCATCCACTGTTGATGTACCACTGGTTTTCTGGTCCTTCTGCATACAAAGCTATACCACATCTTTCTGTTGGTGGTTCTTTCTGTTATCACTCAGGTTGTTCCCTTTGACTCTCAAGGGAATGGCTGCCGAGGTAACCACTAACCAATCTTTTAGCTGCAGGTTCTAGTCTACCTGTAGCCAGAGAGGGCTCTCTCTTTAGAATTTTAGCTTTGTTTGATGACTGTTTTTAGACTAGTTATGATGCACTTGTTTGTTTGATTTTGGTAGGTTGATGATTTTCTTTAGAACTACAATTTTAAATTACTGGACAGTTTGTTCCATTGGGCAATGGAGTTGTGATATTTATGTTTTTAAGAAATAGATGTGTGAAGACAGAGTGTTGCTGCAGAGCAAGTTAGGCATATGTAAAACAATATATCAGACTTGTTGATGAGTGGTGGAACATTAGTAAATGATAGGCACTTAAGAATCTTTCATTATGCTAATGAAGAAAATAGGGGAATAATGCTTGAGAGCAATTGAGAATTCTTAAACAGTATTCACCAGTTAAGATAAGCTAAAATATGAGCAGTTAAGAATTCATATCCATGGCTAATCTAGCAGAAAACATATTTAGTAAATAGAGATTGAGCATAGGGTGATCAGACCAAATCCTAGGCTATTCTTTTTCTCTAATTACTGAGACTATGGAAGTGCGGAAATATGGAAGTAACAAGAAACACATACACAGTTAGAAGAAACTTATTGGTTCAGCAAATGACACAGGAATTCTGCAATAAACACAGAGCTTCAAACACATCCATCTTCGACAGTATTGACACCAGCAATCTCCATCAGCAATTTTATTAGCAAAAGGTCCTCAATATACAACAGAGTTCTTTAGGAAGAAAACCTCTTACAACCGACCCTCAGTGCGTTATCTGAGGGGGTATTTATACAAAATAGGGCAAAAAATATCTTAGTGGAGAGTTATGGTGCAATAAATTGCACCACCAACTCTCTTACAAAAAGTAAATAACTCATAAATGTAACCCTAAAGGCTGAGATAACCGACATTATTTTGTCAGTCAGATGTGACTTTTGGCTGCAAAAGGCAGCTGGTAACAGTGCTTTAAATGCTGCGTTCTTTGGCTTGATATTCTGAGTGGAGTGCTGAGTCACCTGTTATGCTGCTGGCTGTACCTGTGTGCTGGCCTGTTCTGCTGACCTGTTCTGCTGACCTGTTTCAAAAAAGGTAAACAAACAATGTGGATTTAATTGGGCAAAATTTCCAACATTGCTTGCCACCAATCAGCTGGGGGCAACTGATGTCTCCTCATTTTTACCACTACCTCATCTGCCTCTGTAAGTCTGTAAAAATTGGGAGGTTCATCAAATAGGTGATTGATCTCATGTTCTAGGAAAAATAGATTCTCCAGCTTGTCATAAAGGGTTTGCCCAGATGGGGGCCCTGTTTCTTCTGTGGCACTGCTGGAGGCTGTGATCTGGTTCTCTACATATTTATCAACTCTTGCCATATAATGCTTATAGGACAGCAGCTGTCCTGTACCAGATACCAGACTTGGGAGACCTTTGTCCTGCAAAACAGCCATTTTGGCTCTGAATTCATCTATGTCTTCTTTCATCTCCTGGCACTTCCTTTCTAGTGTTTGGCTGAAGTTCCTCAGTGTAAGCACCTTTTTGGCAGTGAGGATTGCCTCCGTCCTGCTGGATATGTGCAAATCAGCCAGCTCCTCCCTAGTGCGGTTATTCAGGAAGTGGATCATCTTATTTGCATGTTCAGGCATTATTCCCAGGATTGTCCTGGCCCTCTGAATTTCTGTATGAGCTATTTCTGATAGCTCTACCTGCTCAAAAATGGATTGGATGGACCTCCATTGATTTTCCATGGATTTGCAAATCTTAGCCCACACAATCCTTTTTATCTCTGCTAGGGTGTTGCCCAGCATTAACTCTTTTTGTAGAGTTTTTATTTTGGCCTCCAAGGCCTTTACTTCTCTCTGTTTCTCTGCCACAGTCATTTTTGACTTGTCATAACTGGCTTCTAGTTTGGCCAGTTTCTCCTTGGTGACATTTATTTCTGATACTTGGCCCTCCAGCTCCTTGACAGCCTTCATCATTTCTTCCATGCTCAGGCTGGATTCTGCTGCTGTTGTGGCCCCCACGGTTGCTCCAGTGGCTGATGTAGCAGTGGTAGGTGCTGGAGTAGTGGTAGGAGCTACTGTTATTTGAGCTGGAGGGGCAGCTTGGAGGTTGGTGGAGGTCTGAGGTGGCTGGGAGGCAGTTTCCCATTGTTTCTCCTGCATAGCTTTCTCCAATTCTGCCTCCATCTCCACTATCCTCTGATTCATAGCCAGGAGTAATTCCATAGCTTGGTCCACCTGTTTTTCTTGGGCCAGCTGTGCTGTGTCAGGATGGATAGTAGGAGGCAATTTTGCCTACCTCCTCAATGCAGCTATGTCATCCTCCTTCTTTTTCATCAGGGCCTTGACACCCTTTGGATCCTTTGGGTCATAGCCTTGTTCAACAATTATGTCCTCCAAAGTTTTTATTCTATTGTCTTTGGCAGAGGAGGACAGCCTTTCCAAATCCAGCTGCCGGTTGGTGTGCTTTAGTGATTCTTTTAGCTGATGGGCCAGCATTGCCCTATCAGCAAGTGTGGCATACACCATTTCCCCAGTTTGTTTGTGCAGCTCTATTTGGTCCATGGGGTGTATGTCTTTGGCAAAGACCTCCATATTAGTTTTGTAGTAGTCAGCTGGAGTCTTTGGGTGTGGAACTCTTGGTCTAAGATGAGTAAATATCATCTTTTCATCCTTGAAGTCGAAGGTAGCCATTAATCTCTGTTTTTTGGCTGGGGTGGTGTTGAGGAACTGCTCATATAGCTGTACTCTCAATAGCTCATTCTGAGCCTTAATCTCTATAAACCCCTCTTTGACTGTGGTCGGCTTCTGTCCCTGCTGTTTGGAGGAAGATACTTCCACTGTGTGCTGTTGGGGATGTTCAGGATGGGCTGAGCTGGTGGTTGTTTGCTGGCTTACTTGTCTTTCCCTGTTTTGGCTTCCTTCCAGCTCCTCACTTATTTCTCCTTCAGCTTCAGGGTCTATCCTTGGCCTCTTGGCCTCTGGTTGCTGCACTGACCCTGTAGGGGGTGCTATCTCTTCTCTGTCCCTTTTCTTCCCTCTCTCATTGTTTAGAGGGGTCTGCAACACTGGGTTTTGAATTTGTTCAGTTTGCAGGGGAGGAGCCTGTGCTGATTGCTGGTCCTTTGTGGCACTAGACTGCCCTATTTCTGTTTCTTGATGCTCATCCATCTTCTCCTTTCCTTTGGCAGTTGTTGCTGGAGCTTGTTGGATGTGCTGTGTGTCTGAGGTGCCTTCCTCTGTCTGATTTGTTTGCTTGAAAACCTGTTGACAAGAGTCCAAGTCAAGAGTTTTTTCAAGATCTTTCACATTTTGTTCCATTAATTCTTCCTGAGTCAATTCTTCTACTATTGACCCAGGCACCCATTCATCCTGATTTGCAAACGGTTGTACTTGTGAGAGGGGGGTGTGGTTATAGGCATGCAGCCTGAATTTGACTCTTCTTGCACTTATGAAACCTTCTGGGTCATAAGGGACCCACCAGAAACTCTTCTTGAGTTTTAGTTGCTGCCCTAATATTTGGTCAGCTTCCTGCCAACCATCCTTTTTGTTCATTGTGAATGGGCCTAGGTGGTCCCTGAATTTGAGGTTGGCCTTTTTCTTGGCACTGTGAAAATGTGTTAGGTCTGAGTTTATCAGTTGCCTATAGTACTCTAGAGCAAATAACCTCATGGGAACATACTTTGGGAGTCTGTAAGGACAGAGCTCACAGCCATAAATTCTGATGACCGAGTGGTTTTGGTACAGGTACCAGTCACCAATTTTGTAGCTTCTGGATAGCTGCAAAATCTTCTGCATATCCCTGGACAGTCTTGCAGGGGGAGTCCTCTTCAGCAGGCAGATGACCGGATATACAAACTGATCAACAAACTCACAGTATGAGTAGGGGGAATCCTGAACTTGGTGAAAGACTGAAGACCAGAAGATCACAGACCTTCTTTCCCCTCGTGAGTCTAGCTTCCTGATTGGGCATTGGAAGCTGTCAGTCTGATAATATAAGAACAAGTGGTAAATGTATGAGGAATATTTAAATATTGCCTCTCTGTCCAGTCTAGACAACTGATCATGTATCTTGACTGCAATGTACTTGGCATAGTTGTACTTGATATCAGGGGGCTGCATGGGGCTGTAAGCAGCTAGCATAACCAGCATAGCTGTGTCAACATGTTCATTGGTGGTGAACCCCAACACAGAGGTCACCATGTCTATCAGTAGCTGGCCTACTTCATTGAAATCCTTATATGAGAAAGGGGGCGGCCCAGAGGGCTGGCAGTCTGCCTTCATGAACTTTCTGGCTATGATCTCAATGTCTAGAGCAGAAAGTCTGGAGCCCACATCTAGCAAATACTCCATGGAGAAAGGATATAGCAGCTGGGTCTGATTGTAATTAAGCATCTGGTTAATGGAGTCTGGAGTTATGTGAAACAGGATGCTCCCAGATGGAGACTTAACAGCCCTGAGATCCTGGTCATAATTTTCTGCACATAGATGGATAATTTCTGGGAATATGTTGACAGAAGGCAGAAAATAAAGAGGCAAATTAGACTGCCATATCCCATACTGGTCACTGTTGTCTAAATGAGTGTTCCTCAGCTGACAGTAGGTCTTCAGATGGTTTCTTGGTGCCACAAAGTCTGTGATGAGAGCATCCTTATCCACCAAAGGTATGGCTTCTAGCTCTCTGTTGGGTGGATTAAGGGGTAAGGTATCCATAGCAGTTAAAGCCTCCATCGTTTTGGGTTTACTGGCAGTTCTGACTGTGCCTCAAACTTGTTTTTAGGGGTATACTGCTCTCTGTCTGCAGTGAGCAGTCTTGGAAGTTTTTATAAAAGGATGTGACAAGTTTAGCTGTTCTGGGGGGCACTCTGTCTCAATGTGGCAGAGTGTTTTTTAGCTGGGTAGCTGGTTAATTACAGAGGTTTACTTATCAGAGGTGAAGGAGGATGTAATGCAGTTTTTTCTTAGCTTGTGGCTAGGCCCCGTAGCTGCCCTTCTGTTGGAAAAATGGGCAGAGTTTCAGTTTGTCGCGGGTTTCCCTGGCAGTTTTTCTGTGCAGGGTTTTACAGAGGTCTCACGGGCAGCCTTAATGGCGAATTTTAACCACAGGGATTCTTTAATTACAGTAGCAATTGAGCAGAAAACAGGTTTTATATGGACAGAGGGTGCCTGCGGCGGAATACCTGTTTTTAATGGCGTATGGGCAGTTGCAGCGGTCGAAAAGGTTGAATTGAGTATGGTTGAATCAACAATGGAGGCGGCAACAGTTGTAGCGGATGACTTTTGTTTTCTGACCGTTGGAAGTCAAATTCGCCTTCAGCTGAGCTCCAGGTTATTCGGCCGCAAATGTTAAAAAACAACGGTTTTCTGCCCTTTTTATGCATTTTGGGCGATTTGGCGCTTTTTTGTGATGACGTCATGCTGACGTCATGGTGGGCCCAAAGTACGGAGGGGATGACGTGGCAGGTGACGCGGATGCCCAGGTGGCATAGCTGCTTAGGTGGCATGGCCACGGTGGCGGGGTAGTCAGAGTCCTGCGTGGGGCTGGGTGAGGTGGATGCACGGCAGAGGTCGAAAGGTGGGGTGACGTCACGCTGACGAAGGCGTGACGTCAGCGTGAGGGGGAGGGTGGTAAGCGGTCTCCCCGGCAGGTCCTGCGGCGGTAAGTGGTTTGGAGGGGGGGGGCAGCGAACATATCCCGCGTCTGACGCGTGGCAGGGGTACGGCGGCAATACCGCCCATCCCCCGGCCGATAAAGATCGGGCAAGTTCTCAGGCGGATCAACCGCCCACCGTTGGATGGCGGGGCGGGAGATCGGACGGCTGGCGGAGATCAGGACGTGCCGTCGGGTTTGTGCGGTAGGACCCGCCGATTGATGTGACGTCAAATTTTAATTAAAAGGCGCGCGGGGGTTTTAGACTATAGTTTTTCGGATTTTGAGGGTTTATTTGCCCGCGCACTTTTAATAAAAATTTCATTTTTGACTTTAGAAAAAGGGGTTTTTTAGGCGGAGAAGGGGCAAAAGGGTTTTTTAGGGCAGGGAAACTTTAGGAGTCATTTTTAGCAAAAGGGTCATGGGTAGGGGTGGCTCCAAACAGGATTTTTATTGCAAATGAGGGTTAAATGACCAGAATGACTTGAAATGAGAGGAGGAGACCTGGGAGGTTCATCAAAGTGACCAGGTGTCACTTTGATTTCCCTTTTTGAACAGACCATATGGCTATAGTACCAGGGGAGGGATATTTATAGATATTTTGGGGTTTATACACCATGGTGTTTATAATAATAAGGATAATGGGGCATAAGGAGCTAAGTAGTATGGTTAGTTTGTTAATATGGAAGGAACAAACTGGATGAGGGCTGTTTCAACCAAGTTTTCTTTGAGGATAACGTGAACTCCAGAGTAGATCAAAATGAAAAGATTTTTACACAAGAAATGTGGCTTCTTGAAGCCATAAGAATATATCAAAGATGTAAATTTCTGTGCTTTGCAGCTTGGGAAAGGGTATTAGTAATGAGTGATATACAGATGAAAACAAGGGAGTTAGTCATGCTTCCAGTGTATTGCTCTCCCTGTAGATGTTTCACCAACTTTGATTTTGGAAGGGACACCACTTCTGCAACCCCATCTACCTACCCAACTAGTTATCCTAGCATTTTTTGTTACTTCTTGGAGGGTGCACTTGGACTAGCAACCCTTTGAATGCCTTTTCTTTTCAGTGGCTTTTGCTTTTATTTCCTCTCTAAAACAACCCTTATTCCTTCCAAGGTCCCAGATTAAGCAGTTGGGAGCCTTAGTTTCTCTACCTAGCTACTTATCTGCCAAGATTTAACAGTTTGGACAGATTTCCTTCTCTAGTCTACAACATGAAAATTGAAAACATGGCAATGATCCAGTTTAAACTGTTGGATCATGCATCACAATTGAGTTCCCATCAAGATTTAGACCACCTTGCCTGCTTGTAGAAATATGGGATCTTTGCATTCAAAGCAGAGCATATTTGGACCTTTTGATCACCAATCATGAAATATGAAACCTATTGGTATAGGTATCCAACAGTGGCTCCACATGGGGATGGTTTTTCTTTTGAAAGACCAAGAACAGCAGGTCAGATTGCCTTGGGTTTTGACTGTGTGTGCCAACCTTTTCAGATCTGCTGCTTTGACATGCTTTCTTGTACCTCTCTTCTTGGTGGACCTCTGATTTATTTACCTACTGCTGCCAGCTATCTGAAAACTGTAAGACAATTTTTTACATATATGAAAAGATATATACAACAGCTTATGTACAAAGGGTAACTCAGACTGCAATTATGGGTGATATTCAAAGTAGTGTTTGAGCATCCTGCCATTGACAGGACCTTCATCCAAATTAGTTTCATCAAGGTTCTGGAGAAAATAGGTGTTGTTTCCCTGTACTGCTTGAATGACAAATGGCCCTCTCCAAAGGGAATCAAACTTTCCATGTTTTCCTTTTTTTTCTCTTCTTGAATCCCACTTGAGAACTTTGTCACCTATGTTGAAATCCTCAGCTTTGGTTCTCCTGTCAAAAGCCTTTTTGAGCTTCTCTTGTAAGATCTGAACTCTGTTGTAGACTTGGTCCCTGGTCTGCTGTAGACAAATTATTTGGTTCACTCTCCTCTGTATATCATTGGGCTCTGCTTGAATTTCCTGTAGCAGTTTCATGACAGGGATTCCAAGTGATGAAGGAAACTTGGCTTCCAGTCGATAGACTAACTCATATGGGCTTACCCCAATTGATCTTTTGGTTGTTAATCTATGTGCCCACAAGGCATTGATAAGTTTTTTGTGCCAATTCTTTTTGTTCTCTTCTAACACTTTCTTTATTATACTCACCAGGCTTTTGTTTGAAGATTCTGCCAAGCCATTTCCTTGGGGATAATATGCAGTGGAATGGCCCAAGGTTATGTGAAATTTATGACAGAAACTGATCATCTTATTGGATCTAAAAGCAGTCGCATTGTCAGTTATAATTTTGTCAGGGCATCCAAATCTGGCAAGGACATTGGTCTCCAGAAACTGAATGATGGTGGAGTCATTTGATTGTCTGCATGGGATTGCCTCAATCCACTTTGTGAAGTAGTCTGTTGCTGTCAGAATCCATTTATGTTGGCCTGAGGATGAGGGATTGATTTCTCCAATGAAATCCAGGCCCCATTGCTGAAATGGTCTTTCTGTTGCAATAGGTCTTAGAGGTAATGGCAGTAGTTGTCTTTTCCCTTCAAACACTTGACATTTATGACATGCAGCAGTGAATTTCTTGACATTAGAGAACATAGTAGGCCAATAGTATCCAGCTCTCAGTATTTTATCTACAGTGGATTTCCAATACAAATGCCCACCACAATCTCCTGCATGGAATTCTCTCATGATCTGATCTACTTCATTTTCCATTAAACAGTTTAATAATATACCCTCATGGTTTTTCCAAAACAGGTTTCCTTCTATGACACAAAATTTTAAGGCTTTCATTTTTACAAACCTACTCTTAGTTTTAGACAGTCCTGGGGGAGCACACAGGTTTTGCAATACATAGCAGATTTCAGAGTACCAGGGGGATTGCTCAAAGGCTACATTGATCTTTGGAGTCGCCAGCTCCGGTTCACTGTCTAATTGGTTAATGTCTAGGGCCTGGAAATTTGTTTCAGACATCAGTTTGGCCAAGCCCTGCCCTTTTATGAGTTTTTTAGGTTTTATTTCTATGTCAAATTCTAAGATGCTTGCTATCCACTTGCCTCTTCTGCCCTCCAAGTTCTCTTGTGTCAGTATATCTTTGACAATTGGGCTTGGCACATAGGCTATTATGTGGGATAAGAGGATGTAAATCCTGAAGTCCTTAATGGCTTTGACCAGGGCATAGGCCTGTTTTTCCATGATCTGATAGTTAAGGGGTGCATCCCTTAGAGCTTTGCTAAAGAAAGCAATAGGTTTTTCATTTCCTTGGTCATCTTTCTGTAGTAAAACTGCAGCAATTGTGTGTTGGGAGGCAAAGGAGAATATGATGAACTCTCTATCAAACTGGGGGTTGGTGAGGACAGGGGTTTGGGTGAGGGCAAACTTGATGCTCTCAAAGGCTTGATTTGTTTCTGCTGTCCACTTTACTTTTGAGTCTTTTTTGAGCATGTTATTGAGCAGTCTGCTTAGCTCAGCCAAGTTTGGGATAAATCTCCTCAGGAAATTGATTTTTCCCAAGAAGGCATGTAATTCTTTTACATTTCTAGGATGATGCATTTGCAAGATGGCTTGGATTCTGTCTGGATCAATTCTAATGCCATCTTTGGAGATAATGTGACCCAGCAGTTTACCTTCCTCCAGACCAAACAAGGATTTCTTAGGATTCAAGGAAATTCCATATTTCCTACAAGTTGTAAAAATCTGCCTTAGATGTTTTAAGTGATCTTGGTCAGATTTGGAGAAGGGTGTGAGATCATCTAGATAAATGACAAGAAAGTCACGAATCTCTTTAGAAAAAGCAATGTCCATTGCTCTTTGGAATGTGGCCCCTGCATTTTTCAAGCCAAACGGCATTTTAACATATTTAAAGGTTCCCCATGGGGTTGTAAATGCAGTTTTGTCCTGATCATCAGGATGGACCAGAATCTGGTTGAAACCTGAAAAGCCATCAAGCAAGGAATTCCTTGAGGCCCCAACTACTCTTTTCAAAATGTGGTCCATCTTGGGTAGGGGGTAGTTGTCTTTCAGTGATACTTGGTTGAGGTTTCTTAAATCCACACATAGCCTAATTTCACCGGTTTTCTTCCTTGTGGGGACTAGGTTTGAAATCCAATCAGAGAATCTGATTGGTGCTATTATGCCTGCTTTAAACATTTTCTGTACTTCTTGCTCCATTGCTGGGAGGAGCATGGGATTAATTCTCCTTAATTTTTGTTTAAAGGGTTTCTGATTTGGCTTGAGTGGTATAGTGTGTTGTATTACAGAGGTGTCATAGGATTTAAGATCCTCATAACTCCATGCAAACACATCCTGAAATTCTTTAAACAGGTCAATGTATTTGGGCTTTTGATCAGGAGGTAATGTAGCAGATAGTTTTATGATTTTTGCTTCTTTAGTTGTCCCAATGTTATGCTCTTCTATGGCAGTGTTTATGGGTTGCAGTTTTGGTTTATTGGAAATGTCATTTGAGTCAAAAATGTCTTCCAAAGGAGCCAAGCCTATTGGAAGAAAATTATCCTTTAATTCTATCACCTCTGTTTCATAATCAATTAAATCCTCATATTCATCTGGCTTGATTCCTTGTATGTTGTGTTGGTTGAAGATTGTAGGATGTAGCATTTGGTTGGCTATTTCAGGTGATATTGTTTGATTATGATAGTTACCATGAATTTGTAGTTGATTTTCTGTCTTGAGTATTCCTGATTGACTTGCTGCCTCAGTGTCTATGTTTAGCCTTGAAAACTCTTCTTGTAAAGTCAGAAAATTGTTTATTTGTGTGTCACTATCAAACACCTGCCAGTCCTTCACATTGTTT
This sequence comes from Pinus taeda, assembly GCA_000404065.3. Lineage (NCBI taxonomy): Eukaryota > Viridiplantae > Streptophyta > Pinopsida > Pinales > Pinaceae > Pinus > Pinus taeda. The sequence continues at coordinate 174,573 of APFE031570511.1, forward strand.
GGGACAGATGGCCTGTGTCTTATTTCAGCTGTGAAACAGTGATGAGGCTCAAAAGGGAGTTTGCAAGTGCTTGCAAAGGTAGCCAGACTATGGGCATGGAGGTTTTGAGCTCTAGGGATTTTGGTAATCTGGAATTCAGTGAAGGACTCTAGTAGCTCAGTGGCAGCAGACCTGTAAGACCTCAATCTTTTGTCATTGGTAACAAAATTGCCTTTGACTTGTTGAATTACTAGGTCTGAATCCCCTAGTATTGACACTTTTATGGCTTGTAGAAATTGAACCAGCTTGAGGCCTAGTAGGAGGGCTTCATACTCAGCCATGTTATTAGTGCACTTGAAATTTAATCTATAAGCTCTGCCTTGTGCATGGCTGTTCTGTTTATTATGGATCCAAATTCCAGCTCCTGCCCTTAACTTGTTGACTGATCCATCAAATTCTAGGAACCAAAGGATTTCATGTTGTAGGGGGGGCTGAATTACATTACTGTAGTTTGAGTTTATGAGTTGAAGTTTGGATTGTTTTTCGTTTAGTTGGATTTCTGGGGCAGTTTTTTCATTTAGCAGGATCAGCTTTGTGTGCAGAGGTGCTGTTTGTTTATCCCCATCCAGATTTGTTTTGAATGTCTGATTTTTATTTTCACATGTTTTGCTCTCTTGTACCTTCTCTTCTTCCACCTCAACAGATGTTTCTCTGTCAAATTTTCCTTCATTAATCAGCTGATCTGTTTGAATTATCTGAGTTTCTACACTATTTGTATGACCTATGTTGTCATTGAATAAAATATATGAGTCAATATCAGAATGGACAGCATATATGGGGAAGTTTTGAGGCTTCTCTGTAGTGCTGACCATGTACTTCATTAAAGACTCTCTATACAATCTTTTGGATTGGCCAAAGACTGTGATAGTAGCATAGGACATGTCCAATTGAAGGGACCCTTGAATTTTAGCCCCCCATGATCTTGACAATAGCATCCCATACTTGGGTGGGATATCAGCAACAACAACATCCATCAGGATTGTTTTGTTTGGATATTGGACCAGGGATACACACAAATCTTTTATCAGGCCTAGGCATTTAACCTGGCTGGAATCAAATGAAAACAGGTCCTTGTATGGCCTGGTGATATCCAAATTCAGCCTTTCCATGACAGCTTTTGGCATCAGGTTATGAGAAGCGCCTGAGTCAAACATTGCATTGTGTAATATTTTATCATGAACGTGCAAGCTGACATAAAAGGGGAGAATCCCTGTGCCTGCTGGTTTTCCATCAACCTCTGGACCAAACAGTAATTCTGGGGTGTCATCCAACACATTGACATTGTCCACATTTACACTATCTTTATTTGGAGTTAGTTGAAGGGATTTCTCAATCTGTTGTTTATAGATTTCATTCTTGGCTAGCTCTGCCAGAGGGATGGCTATTTTTAGTTTTCCAATTTCAGCTTCTAAGTCAAAGGGTTTTTCAGCCTGGATTTTGGTGCTATGGGTGAGCCCCTTGTCTTTGTTTGGTAAGGTTTGCTCTTGGTTTTGGGGCTTATTTTTCTCAATCACTTCTTGAGGCTTTTTGTTTGAATTGGAGTGTTCAGATGATGTAGTTTGTGGGTGTTGTATATGTTCAGTAACTTCTTCAATTGTTACTTCCTTATTTAGTGAATCAGTTGCATTCATTGGTTCTGCTACTATGGCACTCTTAGGCTGCTGTTTATCCTTGGTATTTTCGGGTTGTGTGATATTCACAGTCCTACTTCTTAGTTTGTATTGCCTGTGGACCTCATAGACAGCGGTGTCATAGCCTTGTTTAAAGTCAAATGATTCACCTGACTTTGTTTGGAATTGTTTACTGTCTTCTTCTTCATGATCTTCTTGACTAAGGAAGACATGGTGCTCATCATCAAGGCCCATTAGATGGATATGGGTGTCATCCACTTGTTCTTCTGGTGTGGATGTTTCAGCATAATTTTCTTGAAATGGAGGCCTTATTTCAGGATCACTGTTGGCTTTGCCCCCACTAGGATTTTGGTTCCTTCTGAAGTTTGGGTTTCTGTTAGAGTTATTTGGTGCCTCCCATGAGGACTTTCTTTCCACAGACTCTACCCTGTCACCCAACCTCTTCATACTAGAAATTATGGCATCTAATTTCTGGTCAAAGGCTGAGGGTTCCTCCTTAAAGGCAACTCTCTTTTCTTGTCTAGCCCTATTCCTCTTCGCAATTAAATTTGCCTCAACTGTTACAGCAACTTTCTGTGCTTCTTCAAGGGTTTGAGGGGCTCTTTCCTTTAGCTGGTAAGCCATGTCTGGGTCAAATCCATCTGGAAATTTATATAGGGCCAAATCAGGGGGGGGTCTCAGGTTTTGAGGTATGGCATTATATACATTATTAAACCTAGCACAGTACTCTAGAACTGTCTCTTGAGGACCTCTTTTAATCATGTCATACTCCCCAAGTATATGTAGAGGGTCCTTCTTTTTCTCCCATCTGTTTGTGAAGGATTGGTAAAGGTCATCAGGGTTATTAATGGTGTTTGTAGGAAGTGATCTGAACCAGGTCCTTACATCCCCTGTTAAGCTTTGGACAAATATCCTCATCCTGACAGTGTCATCATCTATCTCATAGTTTTCAAAATGGTCTTGCATTCTCTTAGCATGCTGAATAGCAGTATAGGGACCAGTGGAGTCAAAATATGAGATTTTGGCTTGATAATCTTGAGGTAAGGCCACAAGATTGGCAGGTAATTGTAGAGGTGCATATCTCATAGCCATGTTGACAAGGTTGTGAGGATTGGCAATGGCAACTGGGATAATAGGAGCAGTGGGTATCACAGGGGTAACAGGTAAGGAGGGATTAACAGTGCTATTCAAGGGAATATGTGTAGGGGAAGAGGATGTGGGTGGGGGGCTTTGAGATGTTGATCGAGAGCTAGGTGAGTTTGGATTGGAATGGAATAAGATCTTGATTGGGGTGGAGATAGGGTCGGGGTGGACTGTCTCTGGACTAAAGTCAGCAGGGTTACCTTGTTTCTGCTGGTTCCTAATTAGTTTGGGGATTGTATTGGGATTATCAAAGACAGCAGGAGGGTTGGGATCAGGATTAGCCCTGGTGTACCGAAGGCCTTTCTTGGGAGCCAGTTTCTGAGCTAGTCCTATAAGGTTTTTATGAAGGTTTTTGTATAGCAGGGACTGGACAGGAGTTTTAACAGACTCTGTGCATCAGCATGGGGTGAAAGGAGATCTGAGTCAGCTCTTCCTTAAGGCTCTAGAGGTATGTATGGGAGCAGCTTAAGGTGTCTTGACTGATTTTCAGATTTAGAGTGTGCTTTCTTAGCAGATGTACAGGTCTTTAGATCCCAAAGTTCCCCAGTGGAGTCGCCATTATGTTATCACTCAGGTTGTTCCCTTTGACTCTCAAGGGAATGGCTGCCGAGGTAACCACTAACCAATCTTTTAGCTGCAGGTTCTAGTCTACCTGTAGCCAGAGAGGGCTCTCTCTTTAGAATTTTAGCTTTGTTTGATGACTGTTTTTAGACTAGTTATGATGCACTTGTTTGTTTGATTTTGGTAGGTTGATGATTTTCTTTAGAACTACAATTTTAAATTACTGGACAGTTTGTTCCATTGGGCAATGGAGTTGTGATATTTATGTTTTTAAGAAATAGATGTGTGAAGACAGAGTGTTGCTGCAGAGCAAGTTAGGCATATGTAAAACAATATATCAGACTTGTTGATGAGTGGTGGAACATTAGTAAATGATAGGCACTTAAGAATCTTTCATTATGCTAATGAAGAAAATAGGGGAATAATGCTTGAGAGCAATTGAGAATTCTTAAACAGTATTCACCAGTTAAGATAAGCTAAAATATGAGCAGTTAAGAATTCATATCCATGGCTAATCTAGCAGAAAACATATTTAGTAAATAGAGATTGAGCATAGGGTGATCAGACCAAATCCTAGGCTATTCTTTTTCTCTAATTACTTAGATTATGGAAGTACGGAAATATGGAAATAACAAGAAACACATACACAGTTAGAAGAAACTTATTGGTTCAGCAAATGACACAGGAATTCTGCAACAAACACAGAGCTTCAAACACATCCATCTCAGACAGTATTGACACCAGCAATCTCCATCAGCAATTTTATTAACAAAAGGTCTTCAATATACAATAGAGTTCTTCAGGAAGAAAACCTCTTACAACCGACCCTCAGTGCGTTATCTGAGGGGGTATTTATACAAAATAGGGCAAACAAATATCTTAGTGGAGAGTTATGGTGCAATAAATTGCACCACCAACTCTCTTACAAAAAGTAAATAACTCATAAATGTAACCCTAAAGGCTGAGATAGCCGACATTCTTTTGTCAGTCAGATGTGACTTTTGGCTGCAAAAGGCAGCTGGTAACAGTGCTTTAAATGCTGCGTTCTTTGGCTTGATATTCTGAGTGGAGTGCTGAGTCACCTGTTATGCTGCTGGCTGTACCTGTGTGCTGGCCTGTTCTGCTGACCTGTTCTGCTGACCTGTTTCAAAAAAGGTAAACAAACAATGTGGATTTAATTGGGCAAAATTTCCAACATTGCTTGCCACCAATCAGCTGGGGGCAACTGATGTCTCCTCATTTTTACCACTACCTCATCTGCCTCTGTAAGTCTGTAAAAATTGGGAGGTTCATCAAATAGGTGATTGATCTCATGTTCTAGGAAAAATAGATTCTCCAGCTTGTCATAAAGGGTTTGCCCAGATGGGGGCCCTGTTTCTTCTGTGGCACTGCTGGAGGCTGTGATCTGGTTCTCTACATATTTATCAACTCTTGCCATATAATGCTTATAGGACAGCAGCTGTCCTGTACCAGATACCAGACTTGGGAGACCTTTGTCCTGCAAAACAGCCATTTTGGCTCTGAATTCATCTATGTCTTCTTTCATCTCCTGGCACTTCCTTTCTAGTGTTTGGCTGAAGTTCCTCAGTGTAAGCACCTTTTTGGCAGTGAGGATTGCCTCCGTCCTGCTGGATATGTGCAAATCAGCCAGCTCCTCCCTAGTGCGGTTATTCAGGAAGTGGATCATCTTATTTGCCTGTTCAGGCATTATTCCCAGGATTGTCCTGGCCCTCTGAATTTCTGTATGAGCTATTTCTGATAGCTCTACCTGCTCAAAAATGGATTGGATGGACCTCCATTGATTTTCCATGGATTTGCAAATCTTAGCCCACATAATCCTTTTTATCTCTGCTAGGGTGTTGCCCAGCATCAACTCTTTTTGTAGAGTTTTTATTTTGGCCTCTAAGGCCTTTACTTCTCTCTGTTTCTCTGCCACAGTCATTTTCGATTTGTCATAACTGGCTTCTAGTTTGGCCAGTTTCTCCTTGGTGACATTTATTTCTGATACTTGGCCCTCCAGCTCCTTGACAGCCCTCATCATTTCTTCCATGCTCAGGCTGGATTCTGCTGCTGTTGTGGCCCCCACGGTTGCTCCAGTGGCTGATGTAGCAGTGGTAGGTGCTGGAGTAGTGGTAGGAGCTGCTGTTATTTGAGCTGGAGGGGCAGCTTGGAGGTTTGTGGAGGTCTGAGGTGGCTGGGAGGCAGTTTCCCCTTGTTTCTCCTGCATGGCTTTCTCCAATTCTGCCTCCATCTCCACTATCCTCTGATTCATAGCCAGGAGTAATTCCATAGCTTGGTCCACCTGTTTTTCTTGGGCCAGCTGTGCTGTGTCCGGATGGATAGTAGGAGGCAATTTTGCCTGCCTCCTCAATGCAGCTATGTCATCCTCCTTCTTTTTCATAAGGGCCTTGACACCCTTTGGATCCTTTGGGTCATAGCCTTGTTCAATAATTATGTCCTCCAAAGTTTTTATTCTATTGTCTTTGGCAGAGGAGGACAACCTTTCCAAATCTAGCTATCGGTTGGTGTGCTTTAGTGATTCTTTTAGCTGATGGGCCAGCATTGCCCTATCAGCAAGTGTGGCATACACCATTTCCCCGGTTTGCTTGTGCAACTCTATTTGGTCCATGGGGTGTATGTCTTTGGAAAAGACCTCCATATTAGTTTTGTAGTAGTCAGCTGGAGTCTTTGGGTGTGGAACTCTTGGTCTAAGATGAGTAAATATCATCTTTTCATCCTTGAAGTCGAACGCAGCCATTAATCTCTGTTTTTTGGCTGGGGTGGTGTTGAGGAACTGCTCATATAGCTGTACTCTCAATAGCTCATTCTGAGCCTTAATCTCTATAAACCCCTCTTTGACTGTGGCCGGCTTCTGTCCCTGCTGTTTGGAGGAAGATACCTCCACTGTGTGCTGTTGGGGATGTTCAGGATGGGCTGAGCTGGTGGTTGTTTGTTGGCTTACTTGCCTTTCCCTGTTTTGGCTTCCTTCCAGCTCTTCACTTATTTCTCCCTCAGCTTCAGGGTCTGTCCTTGGCCTCTTGGCCTCTGGTTGCTGCACTGACCCTGTAGGGGGTGTTATTTCTTCTCTGTCCCTTTTCTTCCCTCTCTCATTGTTTAGAGGGGTCTGCAATACTAGGTTTTGAA
>APFE031570512.1:1931-40382 GCA_000404065.3 Pinus taeda
TCTAGAACTACTCAAGCGTTGAGGACAACACTTTTTTAAGGAGAGGGGCATGTTGGGTCCCTATAATACTAGTGATTAACTCATTACTATTGTAGTTGTACCCCTTATTAATATTGTTGTGCCCCTATTGTCCCTATATTGTTATTACTGTCCCCCATAGAATCCCTCTATTGTTATTTTTATGGCTTTATATTATTATTGTTAGGTCGGCTAGGTTATATTGTGACTGCTTAGACTCCTATATATAGAAAGGAGGTTTTTTCATTTGAATCATAAAAGAATTGTTCATTTATGTAATGTAAAGGAGGTTGCCCCCTCGAAGAGGCTGAATTCTAAGGCATTGATCTATCTTTTCTATCTTTTCTTGCGCTGGTTTCATAACATTGAAGACCCCGGATCTAGTTTCATCCATTCGGGCTGCGATATATTCAGGAATATAAAGACATCAATGCACACAGAAGCTACATAGATGGTCATATGAACGAGGGGTGATGACTCTACATTTGAGGAATCACCAGTCTGCATATGCAGACGACTATCTTTTCTATGTACATGAAATGAATTTATAAAGTTGAGCATGGGAATGCCTGCCTCAACTAGATCATGAAAATTATATTACGACGATGTATTGTATTGTATCTTATATAGGCCACCTTCCAGTTTTGAAAACCTCGGTCCTCATGATAAAGCATTTCACTCGACATCAAAGATTTACGACTTCATGTTTTAGGGGGCAACTGTTATAGACATATTTGGGCATTGCAACCCCAATATTATATGTCGATAAACTAAGGGCTCTTTAACCCCTAAAAGTGTTGTTTCATACCCTAAAGGATCATGGTCAACTGATTACATCATTCCCCAAGAGTTCCACCTGAAAAACCATTCAGAACTAGCCAAAACAGGACCATACTGACTACTCCACTATCAGGGTGCGATGCATACTAACTGCTACACTAGCCAAGTGCGATGCATACTAATGAGGCCTTCTGGAGGGTGTGATGAGCGAGGATGCACAAATGTCCAAGGTAGTTTGCTAAGTGGATGCTCATGGAATCTTCTAGAAACTTCTCTTATGACACTTGCCTCTCTGAATTTGCCCAGGGATGAGTAAGAGATCCAAGAAATCTCCAAGTGGAACCAAGAACAACAATTGGAATGACATTAATAAAAAACCCAGAGATGACTCACACCCTTGCACACATCTATAAATGGATCCCTCATCTAAGAGATCTAGAGGCTGGAATTTTGTAATTTGCAAGGAAGTACTGATAGTTTGTGGTTTAGAAAGAGCATTGTATTCTTGGTGTGATCTTGCTTTTCATGAGGTGAAGAGGGCTTTGATGCTGGATCAGACAGTTGAGTTGTAATTCTCCCTTCATATTTAATAAATTTCTTTGAGTTTTCCTCCATACAATCATGTATTTGTGAATATTGTTATTTGTGAATGCCATTGTATGTTCATTGTGTTTCTGATTCTGTAATGCTTATGATATAATGGATCAAGATGCTTTGATGGTGTTTTGTTACTTTGTCTCTACAGGTATTCTCTAAGCGGGATAAGTAGGAGAGGAGTTACAAGCTCTGTCAAGAGGGAGAGAGATCAAGCAAGGAGTTAAGCAGAAGATCCAGGTTGGTTCCTTTTCCTCTCTCTCTTACCTATTATACATAGAGGAAATCACAAATTACTTTGATTGTTTGTTTCTAGGATAGCTGCCAATCCTAGAGGGCTAGCAGATCGAAAAGACACTATTTTTCCCGGAAACACTTGTTATCCACAACTAACACAAGTTAGAGCTGTCATTCAAGATTAATTGAAAGCCGAAGATGTATCCTCCAAGAAATCATGAATCCAAAAGATAACTGACACTTCAACAATCATGATCCATGCTTTCACATGCTGTGAGTATTCTTAAATCTTTAAGCATATGATTTTTTCTTTCCAACATTCAATGATTCAGTTTTGTTGATTTTGTTATCATGAATTAAGCCAATTCCTAGTTGTAGTTTCTTGTTTTTTCTTGCAGGTACATTCTTCACATTACAATTTATGGGAGACCAATCACAATTTCCATTGGGATGAATGCATTTACTTTTTCGATTAAGTATTAGTGTTTTGACATATGCTTTAGGCACTAAGCATTATTTTCGATATTAAAAACATTTAATATCTAGATATAAGTTCAGTTAGATTATGGCTTCCATTCCACATATACCTTCCCTTTGACACATGCCTTTTCTTCAAAGATAAACAATCATTTATTTTCTATACTTAATTTATTGACTACAACTTTGTTAATTATCATTTACATGCAACTTTATCATTTACTTTTATCTTGGGCATAATGGAATATTAGAAACTACGTCTTATAAATTTTTCTCTACAGTTATTTTACGAAATGGAGTGGCAGACAATTATGGATGGAACTTGTGAGAATGACATAGTAGGTGAGATGGTGGGTTGAGGTTAAAAAATATTCTCACTGCTGATATAAGTAACCTCCGAGATAAAATTGTTGATTGCTGTAAATCAGGGGCCTCACACTTTGTCTTCAACTCTAGTTCGAGTGCTCTGGTGGCATTGTTATTCTGCTCTTTTGTTGACTGATTAATTTGTTATAATTCTCACCCTGTTGACTAATGCTGTGAAGAATATTGAGACAAAGTTTTGCATAAACTCTTGTATAGGTCTAAATTCTATGGCATTGGCAAAAATCATTAATTGAGCACGAGTTTTCCAGGTTCCGCTTTCAACTTCTATATTGTATCTAATATTCTATCATTGATCAATATGAAAATAGACATTTGACAAGATTTTTGGGTCTCAGATATGTGTTTCATGTCTAGTATGGATTTTAATCATGGTTATGAGGATTGGGATTTAAATCCGGATTCAATTCTTGCTACTGCATCTCTGTTAGTTTTTTGTTTAAGATTTTTCAGGCGGGAAGACTTAAAACAATGATCTATAAACATTAGAAAATGAGGGAGACTATGATTCTTGGCTTTATGCTTATTTTTTATGCAAATAATCAAATTTAGTAAATTCCTCCAATTAAATAATTAATGTGAATTTAGATTGGATTTACTACTTTTGGTTCTATGTTTGTGTTGCATGCGTCAATTAGGTGTAAGACCGAAGTTCTTTATGCTTGTGCAATATTGCATAAGGATTCAAATGATAATTACCCCTTCACATCCACAAATTCTTTACTTCCAAACATGGTTTACTTCTACATAGACTTTAGCTTGCGACACGTGTTGCTTTCACATAGTCTTTAGCTCCACACATTCTTTTGTGGAGCAACACTACCCCTTCAACACATATATTCACTTCAACATGTCCACACACATTTTCTCTTCCACACATTTCTTCAGTGCAACTGCATCTCGTGCATCACTTGTTCTGCATATGCATTGTTATGCACAATTGCTTTATGAAATTTTTCCTTTCGCACACAGTTTCCTACTCAACATTATTAACTACTTTTACTCCACCTATTGTGATTACAAATATTTTGCGCTATATATTTATCATTATTTGATAGTTTTTTACATCAATAAAAGTATATATAATATTCCATGCCTTTCATCCATATTCTATGGTTTTTTTTGTATGATTTTAGGTACATGAGTTCTATAAATAAATTTCCAACAAGCTTATTGTGTCATGTCGTATTTGTTTGTGCAATATTATTTTTTGCATTATGTTTTCCTTCTATCAAATTCCCAAATTTTCAAATCCCATCAAATTCTAAGATAATTTTTTTTCCTCTTATTGAGCTTCAAAATAAAATACAATATGAATATAAATATTTGAGAGCAATTTTGGATGTCAGATGTATGTTCTGTATGTACTATAGATTTTAATGATGGTTATCATGATTAGGATTTAAATTTTGATTTAGTTCTCACTACCATGGCTATGTTGCTTTTTATGTATCATTATATTAATGTATAAGTAATAGTAGTGAATTTTCCTTTTTCCCATTAGATTTATTTTGTTTGTGAATGTATTATTTTAGGAAAAAATATAGATTATTGATGAACTATTTGATCTAACTAGTAAGGAGTTAACAATCTACAAGAACGATGAATAAAAAGGATGGAATTGTGTTTGCAAGCTTAGAATTGGTAGAACGATGTGCAAGATTTGGTAACAAAGGTGCTAAGAAATTAGATACTAACTAATCATGTATAAAAATCAGAATTATACTTTCATGCTCATGTTAAAACGCCCACACCTTCTAGATGTTGTCGAGTGCAAAAGAAAACATATATTATTGGCATATATACGTATTTCAAATAAAATTTACATCGAAATCATACAACATTGTCTATAAATTTACTTTTTGCGAGCAACAACTCATTCAAAAATCTTGGCTCAAATTTATACAAGAGGTTCCATTCAGTTAATTAACGAACCACAATACTCAAATGGAAAAATGAGTAATTAGCCAAATAGCATGACGGGGAGGCTTTTTCTTTAAAGTCCTACATTCAGGAGAGAGAACATTAGGAGAGATGTGACTCATGCAAGGTCACACTTTAGCTGGCCCTGCAGTTCCATTGTGTAATTATATAGTTTAGACATGGGCATTGTTTAAATATTTTTATCATTCCTTCTTTGTCTTGTTAGCTTTAAGGACTATAACATTCATTTTGTGCATGATTTTCTTGCTTAATTTCTTTAATTGACATAATTAATAGAATACAATCTACTATTGTAGGAAAATCAAAGAATTTAATAGCTCCTTCGTTAACTGAATTTGGCTATTCATCTCAAATTGAGCTCTAGGGATATTCATATAGATGTTTTGTATGTGGCTGTCACGAATTTGGGCTAACAAGTTTTTGAAAACCACATTCTAGTGTTCAGTAGCAATTCTAAAGCCATAAAATATATAGGTTACTATTAATGTTATTTGTCATTATCTTGCTGAGGAGGAAAAACTGCTAGTTGGGTCCACTTTCCATATTTTATCATAGTGGTGTTCTTTCCATATCCAATGGAAAAAAACTCTTTGATTGGATGACCTAGATGCACATCGCGTTCCCACTACCACGGGGTTTTAAAATGGACTTGAACTTCGATAACATCAAACGACCAAGATCTCTTTGATATGACAACCCAACAATGAACCTACACCTCTGATGTAATCCAATTCCGCTATTTAATCATGATCAATGCCGAAATTATGTGTGCGTGTGTGTATGTATGTATGTATGTATGTATATTATAATTAATATATATATATATATATAATATATATATATATTTATTCAACTATACATACCTTGTTTTGGGTCCCCACTAATTTAATGGTTGTGATTTTCCATTAAAATAAATGTATCAAAACAATTGCAAGTCCCCCCTCCCGAGACATTAGCAAGGAGGGAGAGGGGAGGTTCGTAGTCTAGGTTCCACCACTGAGTTCCTTCCCCTCAATTTAAGGGCAGACACTTTGCTTGCCAAGATCCATGCTTCTCATAAATTACGAGGGGCTACCCTAATGATGTGACTGATAGGGGGGGAAGGGGGATCCACAAATTTTATTCCACTCCCTCATTGAAAATTTTCTAAATAATGAAAATTCCACCGTGAACTGTTGGAAATTTCGTTTTGTGAAATGACGAGAATTAGCCAAATCGATCATCCTTTCCAAATACTTGCCAATCTAAATTTTCCAAGCTATCCAATCTTAACACCTCTGTTACCAAATTTCACCTGTCATTCCACCAATTATAAGCTCGTAAATATAATTATATCCTTTTCATTAATCATTATAGTTCATCAATAACTTGTATTTTTTTCCTGAAATAAAATTTCCACCCATAACCACAACACTGCCCGCCTTTTCTTTATATTAAAGTACATATGTAAAACCTAGGGTAAAAGGTTCACACCACTTGACTAAATTTATTCTCGTCATAGTCAAGGTCCTAGTTCTAGAAGGTTCCACCTCAAGTCTTCATAATTTGTAACCGAATTCCACCCTGATTTTCAAAACCAGGTTTTAAATCCCACCCTATTAGGTGTTCCCAACCCCCAAATGGAAGTGACATGTCCATGGTCCACCCTTCAATCGATAAGTTCCATGTGAATAATGATGGAATGAAATGGAAAAATAATTCCATGGCCAAGTGCCATGGTCAAAGTGATCAAGTATGATGGAGTACCTCATCATGAGTGTATAGCTGTGAGAAGGGAGAAATCATGGATGCATGAGTTACCTAGGCCTTTGTTTTTCCACCCCATTATATTTCCTTTTCCTTTTTCTTGTTTGTTTCTTTGTATTACTTCTTGTAGCTTGTGGAATGAGAGCTTTATTTGTATGATTTCTATCAATTATTACCCCCTTTGGGATGGGGCGGTTCATCACCCATAAGGGGTTGGGAAATGCAAGGGTTCCTTGTATTCTATGATATAGGGAAACATTGGCCCAAGAATTGGGTGATGGACATATGATAGATGTAAAGCTCATGCTCCACATGCTAATTTGTAAGTCTTGACCATATTTTGCATTTTGAATTTTCTTTTGCTTTTTGTTGTTGCCATTATATGCTATTTATTGTTATTTTACTTGAATCAAATTCCCAGGGTGTATTCCTAATCCCTACCCAAGGTATGAGGATGTATGGATGCCAAATCCCAATGAACCAATGGTTAGTTGACCCAAAGAAGGTAGGTGGAATAGGGGCTCATAATATAAGATGGAAAGTAGTAAGTATGGAATAATGATAGATGGGGCTACACTATCTCAATCATGGCATCCCAATTAGTGCCCCTTTCCAAAGCCATGGGCCATTAGGGAAGGTCCCACTAGACTAGAATATAAAAATTGTTAGAAAATCAGAAAGACGAATATTTTATTATGTTGACAATTACTTGTGATATTCTTGTATTCTTATTAGCTTTATTGATGTTCTTATTTTATCTTCTTCTCATCAAGTAATAATCAAATCAAAAGCATGAATATCAATGAAACCATAAGTAAGCACTCAACCAAGGCCAAACCCCCTATGCAAGGGAAACACTGTTGAGAAATCAATGCTAGAAGAGTTAGGGTTAGATTTCTCTTTCTTGATAATTATTTGTGAATTATGTTGGCTTCTTTTACTTCTTTATTATATTATCTTTCATCAAGAAATTACCAAATTATGTGTGTATGAAGATAAAAAAAACACAAGACATAAGATGTAGGCACTCTGCCAAGGAAAAAACCCTATCTAGGGGAAAACCTAGTCAAAATATCTTCCTTCAATAGTTTTCTTGAGACTCTTCAACTTAGAAACATACCTCCTCCAACCACCAAGTCAGCCTCCTCTTCCAGCAACTTCAACCCAAAAATTCGACCTTGAAGCAACATCACTTCGACCCAGCAAATGGTAGCAACAACAACAACAACAAATTTGACTTGACAAGAAAGGCTTCAATATTCTAGAGGAATCCAAAAAAGAGAGAGATAGATAGCCAAAAATTTTCATCTTGCCTTTTCTCCCTTCTTCTCCAACTTCAGACTTCGTTTAGCCTCCTTTCCTACTTCACACTTTTCCAGCTCTTTCTTTTGGATATTGAACTTGTTTTTGAGTGACTGAATTCTCTAGAGGAATTCGATCTCCTTGTATATATAGGCTCTAGGTGAGGTCGAATTTCCCTGTTTGAGGCCGATTTGATCTCCTTGAGGCCAACTTGGTGTGGAGGTGTCAAATACCTCATTTGACTCAATAATAAATCATTTTACATGATTCAAAAGCCCAAGAAGGGTCCCATAAAATGTACAATGACTCTAATGACTCACTATAAATCCTAGGATTCCACAATGGGGAAGTTGAATAATAAACAATGACCCAAGCATGAAACCCATGCTTTAATAAGTCATTGCAATAATAATAAAAATTTTCTTTTTTTTATTCTTTTGAAAAGTACATTACATAATGACTCAAATATATTTATGAAGACCGAACTTAGTTACATTCTTCAACACTCACTCTTAACTAGGGAGGTATTCATAAGAACATATACAAGTACAATGAATATCTCCAAACATATGAACTATGAAGAGTTTAGGCACCACAATGCCATGGACTAGATTCCTAACCAGGGAAACCTATCTGGGTGGACTAAGATGGAATAAAGCTTTCAACCTCCCTTGGTACCATTAGGATTACTTTCTAACCATCTGTTAGAGCCAGTTAGTTTATTACTAATCAAAGGTCTTCAAAAATTCATAGTTTTTATGTCATACACAGGGTCACAACTCACAAACTTTTTCACTGTTATGAGTTTGACTAAGTGGGCCTGGGAAGTCATTATGAAAGTGGTTTTCTTTTTGTCATCAAAGTATTAATTATTAATGGGAAGGGGTGTTTGAGTTTTGAGAGCTATCATTATGATTTTTGAGTTAGGGTTTGGGGATTTGTTAGAGTCGTTCAACTAAACAATGTGTTTACAGTCAAATTGAATGATGTCAAAGCAACATGGTTACAAATTTTACAATTTTCTCCCTCTTCTTATATCATTTGTTCCCCTCATGCTCTATTCCCTATTTGTCCCCATCCTCTATTTGTGCCCTTAGTCCTAGATATTCTATTCCCTTATCCCCTTATTCTTTCGAATTATTCCCTATTCCAAAACATCCACGCCATCCCTTATTACTATTTAGGCCTAAATCCCCTTTATCCTAATCCTAAGTCCCTTTTAATCCTAGGCATAAATTCCCCTACCAAAACATCATTTCATATGATGGTTGAAACTCACCCGAATACACCATACATTAATTTGGTCATCATACCCACATCATTATCCCAAATCCTATCATGCCCCCAAAGTTTAAATATGATTGCTTTTTAGGTGGAGCGCCGTCATCACAGATTTTGAATCATTTTCAAATCTCTGCAAGAGGCCACCATTTTGATTGTTTATGATCACAGGTGAATGAATTTGTTTGTCGTGCAGGAGGCCTGAAGAATTAGTTACACATTGAAGGCAGACAACAGAGAGTTTCAAAAATTGTTATGTGCCATTGCTATGCAAAGTGTCCCTGGAGCTACCAGAACTCAAGTAGATCAGTCTCAACATTATGGGAGGTAGGAGTTAGTTGCCTTGTTTTTGAATTTTTTTCTCAACAACCCGATTAAGCATAGTAAAGTTCTTGTTGTTCTCTCTTTGAAAATAATTGCTACGCATACCCTGCCTGTCAACCACATGCATAGTTAGTTTCTAATTTAAAGTCGTGTCTTGTTGTTGAGGAAATATAACCATCACGAAATCCCGGGTGGTCAGGGTAAATTGTAAAGGGAAATAAAGTGTATGCTTTCTCACTTTCGACATTCAAATGCTTCCCTATCATTACTGCTTCATACATTCGTTTTTTAAGTCTGCATTGTCACACTAGTAGAGTCTTTTACTTTCTGATTTGTACATGTGACCTTTCATAAATTTTGAGTCGATCCTGTCAGGATTAGGGTTAATGGATCCCACTACTAGAAGAAAGGGAGGGGACATAGTACACGTTGAACCCAACAAATTAAATCTCATAAATTCCTCCCCACCCATTAGAGTTTCTTTTGAGAATGTTGGTTGCATTCCATTATGTCAGAAAGTCCAGAAGGTGGGTCACAATACCAGATTGGCTAGCCTTTTCACCCTGAAACTCCATGATAATAAGGAAAAGTTAGCAAATGTGGAGATTATTATTACAAAAAAATTCATTGCAGATGCTACAATTCTCCCCACAAGAGGTGAAAAATGGGTAAAAGGAGATGAACTTGATATCTCAACCTTTAAACAATCTGTCAAGCCTAAGTTCAGTGATAAGTTGCTACAACTTTTCCTATCATCTACTTGCAGAACCATTACAGTGTACTGTTAAAATTTATCCAGAGATATTTCACGCGTGAGGGTAGATTCAGCAAGGTATACCAGTATCATCTGAGACTCTTCTGGCACTTAACAAACAAGAAACCTATGAACCTACCCTTTTTCTTATTTAAAAGTTTTGAAAGGATGGAAACCAAAGTTAAGATGTAGAAAAATAATCATATGTCCAATATTTTTCATTTCTCCCTCATAAAATTTTTGGTTAAGTTTGCAGTTGATAAAAGGAATATTTACTAGTCTGACTTCTTGTCTAGCATTGGTTTACTACCACAGACATAATCTTCATCAGTAAATATTTGTGAGGATGAAGAAGTTCATGAAATACAAGAGAAGAAGGTCACTCACTCAGTTAAAGAGGCCAAGATAGTTGAAGAAAAAGATGAGAAACCCAACAAAAAGTTCAAAGGTAAACTTGGCAAAGAGGGTAAGAAGCCGGTTTTGAAAGGCAAAGAGAAAACTTTAGAAGCCAAGGTTCAGGTGGCATCATCTTAGACCACCAAGTTTTAGGTCAAGGTAGAAGAGACAATTAAGAATGAAGAGTTTATGATGAGACCTAGGACTAGGTCAAGCATAAATAAGAAAGTGGAGGGGTCAGACCCTCAAGTAGTTGTTGAAATTTTTGAGGATAGAAAGTTAAAAAAACAAGAAGTCAACGAAGAAGAGGAAGTGAAGCAGGATGAAACAATCCAGTTTGAACAAGGAGAAGATACAATGCAATATGAACAAGATACCATACAATATGAGCTTGAAGACCCTACGGTGGTAAAGATAAAAGAATCCCTTTCCTAATATCAAGTGAAGATAACATTCCTGAAGAAGAAAAATAGGGACCTTAAAGAAGAAGCTCAACCAACAAATGAAAAGGAATATCCACCTCCTAAAATTTTTGCTGAGAGGAAAGGTAAACATGTTTCATTTTCTGAACAGGCCAAGGATATTGCAGTGGAATCCAATGGATCCTCAACTAGAGCATCCGAATCAAAACTCAGTTATGTACAACAAATGAAAAAGGTGGCTCAAGCACCTAGAAAGCCACATTTTGATCAGTGGAAATAATATCAGATATGCCTAGAAGAGCTAGAGGAAATTTAGGAACAGGTCGAGAGGTCCATGCAAGTGAATAAGAGTTACAAGAGATTTGTGCAACATATTCTTGAGAACAGTGACAAAGAGGTTTGTGAGGAATCCAAGGTCCTTGACAAAGGTAAAAATTTTGTAAGATTGTCCATTCCAGTGAGGAGATTCTAGTGAGGAGACAATGTAAAAACCTCTATGTTAGGAACCTAGTACTGAATGCAAAGATGAGGAGCATGAAAAAGAGTTTGGACAAGGCATGGGGATTGGTTAAGAAGTATAAGGAGGAAACCAAAGCACCTTCACTTGGGAGAGTACAAAGGCTTAAGTCTAAGGCTACGACTGAAGTAAAACCTACCCTACCACTACCAACTGAGAAAATTAACCTCACACCTCAAATTTCAAAGACCAAATCTTCCACCAACAAGACCTCTGGCAAAAGGAAGAGGAGGTAAAGGGTCCTTGACTGGAGCTTGAAATTTTTGTTTCAAAATTCAAGTTGTAGATGCTATTTGGAGTGGCTTATACTAGCAAGATGGTGTTTTGTAAAGACTGGAAGACCTCTGGCAAAAGGAAGAGGAGGTAAAGGGTCCTTGACTGGAGCTTGAAATTTTTGTTTCAAAATTCAAGTTGTAGATGCTATTTGGAGTGGCTTATACTAGCAAGATGGTGTTTTATAAAGACTGGAAGGCATTTAAAGGACAATTTTAAAAAATGCACTACACAACTGTTACGCTGTCGCTGTGCAGATGTTGCACAGACCCTGTCTATATAGTTGCACACATATTGGGAGGAAGCCACTTGTTAGGGTTTGAAGCTATGAACGTGGAGTAGATGTGGCATCCAACTCATATCTTCAAAAGACAGCCACATGTTAATTTTGAAAGGAAAAATCCCCCACGAAGTCGTTGCCCAATCACTACGCAGTCACTGCCCAGTTGCTACGTAGTCGCTACTCAGTCAACGTCTAGTTGTCCCTGTTTTTACTATTTGATTTGGTTCATGAAGATATGGCCTTCGAAGATAAACTTGTTTTACTTATGACTTGGAACAACAAAAAGATTTCCTCTTTTTAAGTTTTTTTTTTGATCTACTATTGGATTAGTCATGCAACAAATCTATACATTTATCATATTATGCTTATGGTCTATTTAAATTGGTTAATACATATGGAAGAGGTTGTTATTGGTTTCAATATTGCTAGGAGCTATTGTAGTATTATGCCGTGATTTGTATTAATGAGTGTGCTTTGATGCTGAAGAGATTCCAGTTATATTGCAGAGATTATTGTGGTATGAATGTTTAAAAATAATTATCCTTTATGTTATATGTAATATCATTTATGTTGTCTTCTTAATCTGCTTTAAAGGTGTATGGAATAGCTATGCTTAAATTCATTTCACATGATCTTGTCTAGCTGCTCCAAAATATTTCAGTTGAAAATGGAATGTTTATACCTTTGAATGCTTTGTATTTTTCCTCTTGATATGCATTCATCCAAGTTGCAGTAATGGGATTTCATTTGTTCTGCCATTGCAATTGAGTGCCTTGATGTTCTTATTGTGCTATACTATAAACTGTCTTCTTATTTCGAAACTGTATTAGTGAAGCCTCTGTACATAAATCTAGTAGGGAAAATCATAGGCATGATGGACCAGGGAGGTCATGATCACATTGGATTAGTTTTCTTAGAATCCTCTACTATCCCCAAATAAAAAAATTAAACACTTTCCAGATCTGGTCTCTGCTGAAGTTTGTTTTTCAAAGTTTTTATCTTTGAGTTTGTTTAGTGAGGGAGCCCCCTCAGGTTGAAGAAGGCCAATCTATCAACCAAAATAAGTCCATTATTACCTATGTTATCCCTTTCCTTCAGCCTAAAAGGAAATCATGGAGTGTTAACACCATCGACCCAGGGATCTAGGTGCGTATTCGAGGTCAGAGCTCTATGACCAATTCCACCCTCCCTACTTCAGGATCTAGACATCAACACATAGTGCTAACCAAATGTCCTCCCAGGTAATGTGTCTCACACACAAAGCCTCAAAAAATATCTTCCAAACTTTTATCATCATCAACAAGATCAACTATATCAAATAAACCAAGCATGCTTATAGGATATTCAAACTTCTTATTAGGAAGAGACTTTGTTAGTATATCAACTACCTGATCACCTGTCGGGACATACTATAGCTTCACGATCCCATCCGGCACCAAGTTCCTAATGTAGTGGAACTTATTGTTGATATGCTTTGTTCTAGCATGAAACATGAGATATTCAAACATCTTGATGCAACTTTAATTGTCACAGTTGATCGCAATAGGACCTAGAGACTTCTCAAACAAATTTGTTAGAAGCTTCCTTAACCATACATCCTCCTTTCTTACTTCACATGCAACCACCACATGCTCTGCTTCAACACTACTAAAAGAAACAAGATATTACTTTCTACTAATCCATGAGATCATGGTAGATCCAAAAATAATGCATCCACCTGTAGTGCTTCTTCCATCGGTCTCACTACCACCCAAATTAGAATATACGAAGCCAATCAACTTGACTTCCTTGCTATTATACTTTAGGTAGTGATGTATAATGCCATGAATATATCTCAATATATGCTTGGAAATTATCAAATGATCATGACGATGATCCAACTGAAATTGGATAAGAATGTTCACAAAAAAATATATATTCAGACTACTATTTACTAGATACATCATAGAACCCATCAACTTACGATAGGAGGTAGGATATACGAGACTTGAGTTAGAGATCCTCAACTTCTTGAGATTGGTGATCATGGGAGTAGTCAAGGGTTTGGAATCCATCATCCAAAATTTCTACAAAAAATTGATGATATAATTTCCTTGCCCCAAATGTATCCCCCCAGGCTTCTGCCACACTTCCAGACCTAGGTAATAGTGCATGAGTCCTGGATCCTTCATCTCAAATTCGGTTGCCAACATCTTCTTGCATTCTTGTATCCTTCATTCCACACCTGTAATGAATAGATAATATACATATAGTATAATAACAAATGGCTCATTATCCATGACCTTGATGTAGATATTTGGATCAATAATACTCTTCATGAACCCAATTCTTAGAAGGTATGCATCCATTCTTTCATACCATGCCCTAGGAGCTTGCTTCAAACCATATAGGGCTTTCCCAAGTCTAGAGACATGAGTATATTTATTATTTACTTCAAATCCTTTAGGTTGTTCAATTAGCAGGAAAAATTTTAAGGATGGAAAATTATCTTGAAGTTTAAAAACAATGGCGAATCTCACTAGTCCCTAATATGGAAACTATAAAATGTTTATTGATACATGTGTAAAATTATTCAAATTTATAATGATTATATATATACTCTCTATATAATTTTTGAAATTTTTAACATAAAATAATTTTATAGTGTAATATTTGGGCAAATCGTTTTTAGAAAAAATGGAAATTGGCGAATCTTTTTTTGGAAAAAATCATGGAAAATTAGCACACCTGTGAATATTAGCCCCTAAAATTTTCCATGGTTCCAATGTATACTTCCTCATCGATGTTCCCATTCAGAAATGTTGTCTTCACATCTATTTGATGGATATTCCATCCCATTGTAGCATTGAATGAAACCAAAGATCGAATGGTAGTATACCTTGCAGTGGGTGCAAAGGTTTCTTCATAATATATGCCTTCCTTTTGAGGGAAACCCTTTGCAAAAAATCTAACTTTGTATTTGTCTATACTTCCATCAACAACATGCTTGATCTTTTAGATCGATTTGGAGGTGACAACCGATTTGTCACTAGGTCTAGGAACAATTTCCCAAACCCCATTCTTCATGATGGATTGATATTCTTACTACATTGCCTTCTTCCATACTTCTTGATGAGCAACTTATTCAAATGTAGATGGTTCAAATTCAATAAGTTTTTTCATATATGCATCATATCCATAATATCCTTTTGGACTTTTACTAGCTCTAAAGGTTCCTTTCGTAGCTTCATGTCATTCAACATGTTCAAGAGTATCTTTTGACCAATTTGGCCTCTTCCTTGTGTTCGATATGATTATAGGTTGAATAGGCTCACTTGGTCCTTCTTCTTCTTCTTGAATTGTAGATGGATTGTCATGTTGTACTTCTTCTTCTTTGAATATTGGTATATCTTCATCATCAGAATCAATAGGAATGTCCTTGAGATTTTGTAGGAATGATTTTCATCAAATATAATGTCCTTTCTTACTTCAATATGTCTTCTTTCCTTGATGTAGATTCTATATGCCTTTGAGGAGAGACTATAGCCAACGAAGTTCCATTTGGTGCTTGTAGAATCTAAGTTCTTTCATTTTTCCTTTGGAATGTGGATATAGGCAGGACTCCCGAAGATTTGAATATGGTCCACACTTGGCTTCTTCCCTGTGAATGCTTCCTCAGGTGTCATATTATCAATAATTCTATGATGACTTCTATTTTGAATATATACTGTTGTCATTGCTACTTCTCCGCATAGAAATTTTGGTAAGTCGTGATCAAGGAGAATTTTCGTATACCTTCTTTAATTGTCTTATTATTTATTTCGGCCGCTCCATTTTTTTTCAGGATAGTTGGGAACAATGAGCTCCCTCTTAATTTTAGCTTCTTTATTATATGCAATCAATTCTTTAGAAGTGTATTCCCCACCTTTGTTAGATCTCAAATTATTTATTTTTCTTTCGGTTAGGGTTTCTACTTCAGATCTAAACTCCTTGAGTTTTTCAAATACTTTATCCTTTTTCTTGAGAAGGTAGAGCCATGTATTTCTAGAGTGATCATTAACGAATGTTACATAGTAAAGATGACCTCCAAGTGATTTTTCAGACATAATCCCACACACATCAAAACAAATGAGGTATAATATTGCGTTAGACCTTGTTTCACTATTTGAAAATGCTTTTCTTGTATGTTTACCCAAAGAGCATCCCTTGCAAACTCCTTCATGATCTTCTTTGATATTGGGGATGCCATGAACTAGTTGATTAAGAGTGGGAATAACCTTGTACTGTAGATGACCATATCTTCTATGCCATAGCTCACTGAAATTGATTTCCATATGAACTAGGGATTGAGGAGGTTTTGTAATGACTCTATATAAGCTTCCTTCACGAACTCCAATAACCCTAGCTTTATTAATACTTGAATCTTTTCACCAAACAAAAACCTTTCCATAAACAAAAGAAACTCTATCCCCATTATCTTCTAAGCAAGAAATTGAAAGAAAATTATTTTTCAAAGATGGAACATATAGTATATTGTTGATATGTAGTTTAGGTCCATTCTCCATTCTCCAGCTGTGAAGATGTTGATCCTAGGCCTTTAACAACATAGCTTTTGTTGTCTTGTAATTCCATTGCATGAGATGATGCTTCCTTTGATACATTGTGAAGTTGTTTACATTCCCCTATCATATGTCTTGATGCTCCACTGTCAATAATCCATGCATTATCATCATTAAGTGAACCTATAAGAGTAGCTAAGAACCCTTGAATTTTGACCTTGTTGAATAAGTAGTAGAAGATCTTCTTGATCTAGCTTCTTGCATAATTGAATCCCATTATCATATAACATATCATAGAGGGAGTAACCATTTCCTTCAAGCCAACAGAGTGATCTTAAATCTTCCTTGACCTTAGCTTTGATAACATATTGAGAAATCAATGTTAGAAGAGTTAGGGTTGGATTTATATTTCTTGATAATTACTTGTGAATTATTTTGGCTTCTTTTAGTTCTTTGTTATATTATCTTTCATCAAGCAATTACCAAATTATTTATGTATGAAGATCACAAAAACACAAGACACAAGATGTAGGCACTTTGCCAAATAAAAACCCCTATCTAGGGGAAAACCCAGTCAAAAGCTCTTCCTTCAATAGTTTTCTTGAGACTCTTCAACCTAGACATAAACCTCCTCCAACCACCAAGTCAACCTCTTCTTCCAGCAACTTTGACCTAGAACTTCAACCTTGAAGCAACAACACTTCGACCCTGCAAATGGCAGCAACAATTGTTGAAGCAACTCTGACTTGACAAGAAAGACTTCGATCTTCAAGAGGAATCCAAAAAGGAGAGAGATAGATAGCCCAAAATTTCAAAATTTCCTTTTTCTCCCTTCTTATCCAACTTCGCACTTCTTTTAGCCTCCTTTCCTATTCACTTTTCCAGCTCTTTCTTATGGATATCGAAATTGTGTGTGGGTGAATGAATGTTGCAAATGAATTCGATCTACTTGTGTAGATAGGATTTAGGTGAGGTCGAATTACCCTATTTGAGGCTGACTTGATCTCCTTGAGGTCGAATTACCCTGTTTGAGGCTGACTTTATCTCCTTGAGTCGAATGGGTGTGGAGGTGTCAAATACCTAATTTGAATCAATAATGAATCTTTTTACATGATTCAAAAGCCTAAGAAGGGTCTCATTAAATGTACAATGACTCTAATGACTCAATATAAATCCTAGGAGTCCACAATGAGGACTTTGACTAATAAAATATGACCCAAGCATGAATCCCATTTTCCTTTTTTATTTTTTACTAATAATATATACATATACATATACATATACATATACATATACATATACATATACATATACATATACATATACATATATATATATATATTATATTACATAATGACTCAAATATATTTAAGAAGATCGAACCTAGTTACATTCTTCAACAAACCCCAATCAAACTCTTCCACTTATAGATTCAAATAAAATTGAGATGAACCAAGACCGTTGACTAGAACAAAAGACCTTCCTCACTCCACCAATTCATCCTTCCAATATGATTATGAAAAATCCAATAGTCTCTTATTTTCAACGAGCTTCAATCCAACTATTTCACAAAATTTCAACCCTCTAGCTCCCAAAATTTTTGTCTTGTAATTCTGAAAATTTTGGCCCTCCTACAACCCATAAACTTCGCACGTGTGGCAATAGAGAGAAAATTCAACTTCCTTTTGCTTGACAAAGGTTTCCTTATTCTTCGTTGGGATTTCCTCTTTCTTCTTAGCTATTTCGCTCTTCTTTTTCTCCTCCTGCAACTGGAGATAAAACTTTCTTGTGTTGTGCTCCAAATGAGGTCAACTTGCTGCCTATATATAGTGGTTTGAGGCTCTCGTTGAGGCTAGATTTTCGTTAATGAGGCCGACCTACCTTCTTTGAGGCCAGCTTGGTGGAGGAGGTCTATTTGACTCAATTTACATCAAAAATAATTTTCTTTGTTGAAAAATAAAGCCAAAGAAGGGTCTATTACATGATGACATGGACCAGGACTTATGACATAAACCCTAGAAGCCTACAATGGAGGCTTTTACCTAAAAATAAAATAATAAAGAATGAAACCCATGCTTAATAAATAATTTTATGTTTCTTTATTTTGAAAAATAAATTACAACATGACTTAAATAAAATTATGAAGACCGATGCTAGTTACATTCTTCAGCACTCCATATTTTTTTTTGCTAAGTAAGGTTAATCTATTAATAGAGAAAAAAAGCTATTTACAGAGTGGATCTGGATGTAAGTGAAAACAACCTATCTCAGCTTGTCGGAGAGCTAGTTCTAAGACTGCCCCAACAGAGGGGAAACCAGTCTGAAAGTGCAGGAATTACAAAAAGAAAAAGGACATCGTTGAACACTTTCCTCAGTTTTCTGAAAAGAGCTAAAAAGACAACAAAAAACCAACATTTCATCCTACTGGATGCGCCTACATGGACAAAGCAGAGGTGGAACCAGACGTTAAATGAAGTGCCACCTAGCATTGGGAATGATGAGCTCCGTGGCAGGTTCCTCCACTATCGGGCAGCTCCAATTATCGCGGTTGTCTGGCAGAGATTGCTCGCCTTCACCTTCTACCCGCTGCGTGTCCTCCTCATTCAACTTTCTCATCTCCTTGGCTGGCAAGGCACGCTGAGGCTCTGAATCCTCATGCCTTTTCCACATAGCCTCCTTCCCTTTCCGCTTGGGTTGACCACCATACTCAATTTCCTTGTCTTTTCTTACATTCTATTGGGCTCTGCGTTGACCGGGTTCCGCTTGAAATGTAGCGCTTCCAGAGCAGGGTTCCTGGGTGTTCTGAGCCGCTTCCTCAGAGAAGGAGATGGAAATGGTTGCAGTGATGACTGGCTGATTAAGAGTGCTGCGGAAGTGGAAGAGCGTGGTATGGGGGGAGGGATGTTGGGGCAAAGGGAAGGGAGCTGAGCGAAGGCCTGCTCTACCACGTCCGCTCCTAGTATTGGGGTAGCGAGGATTTTCCGTAGAGGAGGAAGGAGAGCTCGAGGTGCTTCGCCTCCTGACCTGTTGGCGAGAGCTACCACCCCTCGAGCCACCCCTTCTGCTTATTAAACGTTGCCGCACCATGATGGGAAGAGGAGCATAGAGAGCGCACAGGTACTCTGAGAGATGAGAAGATAATATATATGGAGTAGGCGGAGGGCATGACTCAGAAGCCAAGCGAATCCCAACAACTTCCCATAACCCACCTCCTCCCGACCAGCAATGCATATGGAGCTTCCAATCGAGTCCATGGCTGTACATGAATTTAACTTCAACCACCTCTCCTCGGCTTTCCTCCACCATTACTTCTGCATTAAATGGAGCTGAAGGCCAGCTTGCCCTGAAGCATGTAGAGGTGATGGTCCGTTCCCCGTTTCGACTGTGCATACCTTCTTCCCGGTGCGCGAAGCCATGTGATTGCCCCTTCCGCTGTATTAAACACGTCCTTTCGTTAGCCAGGTGGTGCGACGCTGGCAGGTGTCGTTCAGCTTTGCCACACCCCTATCCCATCTTCCTAATTGCCCATTGAATCACCCGCATCCAGGGACTTCAACACTCCATATTAAATAGGGAGGTATTCATAATTACATATATACATAGGTACATGGATGAACTCAAAATGATATGTTTATATGAAGAGTCATAGCACACACAGTGCTACAGAATAAATACTTGACCAGATTATCTAATCAGTGGGAATAAGGTGTGTTCCAAGATTCAACATCTATAGGTATAAACATGCTTCAACTCTAACACCAACCTAGGGATCTAGGTATTGTATCCTAGGTCAGATCTCTACAAGACTAATGATACCCTCCCTAATTTGGGATCTAGACATCATCATAGGTTGACCAGATGTCCTCCCAAGCATCTTGTAACTCCAATACAATCCATCTCTCTATATCAACTAAATCATATATATCCATCAGTCCAAGCATACTTCCAAGATGTTCAACCTTCTTATGGAGAGATCCTGCACAATCACAACCCCAATTAGTAATAAACTTCCAATATATATATAGAACAAATCTTCAGGGTCCTCAAATATTATGATGTTGCTAAGATCATCTTCATATTATCCAAATACATCTTGTCAAATGTTTCGTTCTTCAATTTAATAACAACACCAAACTCTATCTCAATAGCCTTTTAAATTTCACTTATAACTTAATCAATCATGCACACTCGTCTATAATTCTTTAGATTTTATTTTATCTTATTTTTTCCTTTCATATTTCCAAGATCAAGTCTCCTTTTCAACTATGGAGGATATATACTTTCCATCATCCAAGCTCCCACTCAACTTAGGAAGGTCAACAATTTTATTCTTTCATCTATATAAATTCTTTCTTTTTGTATATCATCGAAAAAACTTCAACCTTTCAAATTTTAGTTTCTTCAAGGACATCATTATTTTTATGGAAACACTATCATCTAATCATCATCATGCTCATCATAATTATCAAGTCATATTCAATTATGAGGTAGATGATTACCTTCGACATCTTGAAGATTGTTTACCTGCAAATATTCAACAAGTGCAACCAAGTACAAATATATAGAAGCATGAAGTCAACTATATTAAAACAATGGAAGCATAAAAAAAATCAAGCTTTAGATATCCAAAACCTAAAATTAGTTAGGTTCACAATTAACAAGAGTTACATCTTTTATATCCTAGACTTCAACAATTTTTCTAGGGTTTTGTGATAAACCCTATATTCCATTATCAAGACTTAGATATTAGAAACTAAATCCAATTAGAAATCCAATCATAACATTTTCAATATTATGTCCTATAATTTCATGTTAAACTCTACTAGGGTTTTGTCACGAACCTTAAATTTCATCAATTAAATCATGGATATCAACAATCAAGTTATCATTATAGCATTTTGTATCTAGGGTTTCAATATTATTTTCTTCTATTAATCTCTTACTAAGGAATTTTATTGTAAACCCTAGATACATATATTAAATTCCAAACTTGGATAAGCAATAATTTTGATTAGGTTATGGTTTCGACCATATATAAGTACATACACCTAAGGTTTTATTATATTGATTCTAGTAAAGGTTTTGTCATAAACCCTAATTTATAAAAACCTAAAAATCTAGGGTTTTATCATATAATATAGACACTAGCAACAAACCCTAAAAGGTTAGGGTTTTATAACACCAACAAAACCCTAATCATTAACAGAGAAGGATTTAATCATATGTTCTATAATTTTTATTAACAAACCCTAAGTAGACTAGGGTTTTATGGACCATATACCCTAAGCATCAGAAGGCAAGGGTTTCATAGTGAACCCTAAAGGTTAGGGTTTCACCAAAATTAACAAATAACACAAGATAATATGACAAGGGTAGATTCAATCTAGTGATTAATCACCCTAACAAGAATATTTATGGTTCAAAACCTTAGACATGAGAGAGTTAGTGATACAAAGAAAATTACAAATGAAGAATATTCATAACTTTTTGTAATAGGAAGATCTGCAACAAATCTTGTAGTCTAAGACATAACTTGAGTTGTTATTTAACAAATCTTGTAGGATATAATCTTCTTTGAAGGTATTAATTTGCAACATAACTTATTTCATGATTCAAGTCTTTATTTGAATAATCCTTTTGTATTCCTGTGAGATTTCCTACCAAAGAAAGGATTATGACTATGCAATACAAACAAATCTCGATGAGTATGGAAGGCTCCCCCTTAATCCAATCTTTCTAAGGGATACCTAAATCTTATAAAAACCAATTCAATAATTTATAACAAGACATATTAGATTTATGACCTCTGGAAATCAAAGTATAAAAGGAACCTTTACAAAAATTAAAACAATAGTCTATGATATAAGTAGGAGGATATGTAAGAGGCTTAATAATATAAGTCTTTGAATTCAAAATATTTTGTCTTGTTCTTCTTAATTGGGGCCTCATCTGCAACTGTGGCATGATCTCTTTCTCTTTTATTGTCCTTGTTCCTAGGTGTTATATGGGATTTATGATTCTGGACAAAAGTATCTCCCCTAGGTTGATGGCTAACCTAGAACAACAAAGAGACAAGGAACACAATGATTTTCCTTAAATTAAATAGATGGTGGAGTGTGGCCTACCAAAATTAGAACTTTCACAAGTAGATAACGCAAGCCAAGAAACTATGAGATCTATGCATTATCATCTAAGTACTTCATTCAATAGATCAACATGGTATTGAAATAAGTGAAATAACAACATCACATATAGGAAAACAATGAATTCTTTGCATTAATATAAATGGAAGGAGATTACAACCATAAGTGGCAGTTGATCTTGTAGAAGAGCTCCTCCTAGTTGTTGACTTGTATTTTCCTTGTCACAATATGCACCTCTAATCACCCTAGATGCATGAGAATATGACCAATCACTACAACATCATAAGGGCATAATCACTCTACAAAAGCCAATCCCCAACCACATAAAAGGTTGGGAATATATAGAGAAGTATGGTAAGTTTGGAGTTATTATCCAATTACCAATATAGGGTAAGATATCCACCTTTGATGGAGGGATAGGATCAAAGGATAAGTGGTGAAAACTCCAATTTAGGGATGGATATGATCTAAATGTTTTATCCAAGGTAAGTAGTTGTAACAAATTCTGGAAACTCCTAGAAGGGTAAGCTTCTGGAATCCCGATCATTCTCCTAGATTTCTAGAACCAACGCAGGTGAAAAGGGGAGCAACTGATTGGTGACTAACGTAGGCCATAGTGGAGCAACGTGCTGGTGAACTCACGCTAGTAGGCCTACATGGAGTGTTGGTCCTCACACTAGCTCAAATAAAGAAATTCAGGGATGAAACTCTGGGAAATGAAAGGTACATCAATAGGGATTTGTGAAAGATGATGATAAGGGGGGAAATGATGTTGATTGATCCCATTAGGAGGCTCACTGCTATGATGTGACAAAATGGCCTATAACAAAATTCCCCTTAAAGTTCAAATTCAGAGATGATGACTGATGACTAAAGTGCTTTACCTTGTGACAAGTAGGGATCAAGGAAACCTAGTGAGCTTCATCTATTATAGTACATTTGCAACATGACATCTTTGTTTTTTGAGGGAGGCATACCCATGCTCAACTTATAAGATAAAATAACATGTAAAATGATCAAAAGACGCTTCCACAGATGAAACTAGTGGACCCATACCTAAATCACTGTTTATATGATCACAAGCATCATACATTGTGATTTTTGTATAAATCCTGAAATCACAACCCAAATGTATGAAACTAGATCCAGACTCTTCTATCTCGTTCACACGACCAACCAATGTATGAGTCTAACCATGTGAATCAATGAGCTAGAGTCAAACATGGTAGACACCATATGATTACCGATCAATGATGTAAGCCATTAACAGACGCAAGAGAAACCACTGATGATGTTAATGGCTCTCAAGGTACTATAGTACAATCCATATGGCATGAGTAAATGAGTTTATGTCGAACACCACACAAAACCTTTTGGTCGAAGGCCATTGATGTAAACCTATTGTCAAAATCAAGGAAACTTTCCATTGATGTATGCAAGCACCAAGGTATGAAGGGGTGTTCCTAAGTTAATTTCCTAGATGATGTGACGATGTCGATAGGAAGCGACCCATCGCAGGAGAGCCTTAATGTATCCCCCATCAACGACATGAAATGAGCATGATGGTTGAGACATAATGATCATAATGATGCTGACATGGAACTAGACTAGGAAAGGCAAACATGAAATGAATGCTTAAGAGTATTGTAGTAGAGATCAACTGAAGGACTTCTCTTGAACATAACTGTGACACTAAATGGAATTGGGAGCATTGATCCAAAATTGAAATGGAGGCTCTGAAAATGGTATGATAACTAAAAATACAAGTATATTACCCAACCCAACAGCCATGAATATGAAGTGGAAGAATGTCATGTTCAAGAGAGACTCGATTCCATTAGCAAAATAGAATCCCTCATTTTCCCAATTTCCCCAACCATACTAGTAAGCACCTATTTATTTTTCAACAAGCTTGAGGAGGTTAACATATGCTTGATTTGTAAGTTCATCCTTCGAATGAATCCCTCCAAGTATTTTTAATGAACCCTGAGAAGGAGTGGTTTGACCCCATCATGATTGATGAGTCCATTGCTGTTTGACGTTTTTACGAGTCCAACAAGGGTAAAAATCGATATCTTTGTCATGTTTAGAGAATTTGAAAAAGTGGCAAAAAAGAAAACTCCAGATGTCCCTTTTCGTAGGTAGTCCCTTAGGTTTGAAAAGGTAGAAAAAAATACCCAAGAGAACCTCTTAGCCATGTTCAACTAAGGTATTCCTTTTTCGTAGTTAGTCTATCTCAGTACAGAAAAGGGTTAAACTTGTATTAAGTAGACATATTTTCATTTACTTTTACGAGTTCGAAAAGACAAATGCTTGACAATATTTTCATATTTTAGGAGTCTGAAAAGAGCTAAGGGAGGACTTTGGGGGGGTTCCTTTTTCGTAGGTTTAAAGAGCCTGAAAAAAGAGATAAAAGTATACTATGTGGTCAAAGTAAGCTGTTCAAAACATAATGAAAACCTAATAACAACCATCTACCTATTCAAAACACCACAAGAAGGATTAAACATACCTTTTTCATAGTAAAAATGAAGCATATCTAGGTCAAAACACTAGAAATGAATAGAATAATGAGAAAATGACCAAAAATATTTAAAATGACTTGTCATTTTTACCATTTCACACTTTACCTTCAACAGGTAGTATTTGGATCCCTTTTTCCCTCAATATTTTGCAACTTATTGCGACCAATCTATGGAACCATTTCAAGTGTCGTTGCTTCTACGTAGGAGGTGAAACCTTTCTTTATCTTTCTACAGTCCATTCTTGTGTTTTCATGCAAAATTTTTAAGGTTTTGAGGCCCCTGGGATTCATAAAAATTCCCTAGGACAAACACACCCTCTCATGTCAAAAACTGTGTTGCACCTAGGTAGGGGTACACTACAGGCAGAAGTGCAACACTCTGGTAGACACTGCTAGGGTGTGTTGGGAACATTTTCCTAAGTTATTTCTCAAATTTGCCTCAAATTTTGTCAAGATTTTTGCATGGGAAATAGCCTAATGGATCCCTTATTGATGTTTCAGGTACCCATCAACATAAAATGTCATTCATCCAACAAGAAAGAGAACATGAGGAACAAGATTTGAATGCGGAAAACGACCCTACTACCATCCAGGTTCTGAAACATTGTGGGTTATTGAAATTCTTCTGGCTTCCTAGTATGAGTGCAACAAAAGGAGTTGTTGAAGTACCTTGTCCATTCATGGGATATTCAGGCACATGTGTTCAGGTTTGGGGAGAATCTACTTGAGATACAAGTAGAGGATATTTACTTCTTAACAAGATTGTCAAAATGAGGTGCCCTCATCTCTCTTCTAGGTGAAGAGGTGGCGACAAGATGGTGAAAGAATATATCACTACCTATTGCAGACCTCAAGCCCTTCCTACTAGGGATTGAAAAATCAACATAAAGGATGTAACCCAATTACCTTTGAGAACGATCTTATTCATTATCGCAAGATTAGCAAGCAACTCAAGACTACATGTAGCAAGGAAATCATACATGCATTATGGGATAAAGTGTCTAGAGCCAACAATATTCAATTGGAGTGAGGGTGTCTTGGTCAATTTGAAGGAACAAATTACTAAAGAAAAGGAAGGGAAGTTGAAGAACTTCGACTATGGAGTGATCTTAGTCTCTTTTTCTCTATAGTGGGTGCCACTACTGTAGCCTCAATAGATTGTACCTGAGCCCATTGATCTTAGGACCCCATAGATGAGGTGGATAGACCATATGAGTCGACATGCATGCCCATCAATGATCAAATTTTCACTAGCCTTCTTTGGGTGGTTACACAGGTAGTTCATCATCATTGATGATTATCCTTAT
This sequence comes from Pinus taeda, assembly GCA_000404065.3. Lineage (NCBI taxonomy): Eukaryota > Viridiplantae > Streptophyta > Pinopsida > Pinales > Pinaceae > Pinus > Pinus taeda. The sequence continues at coordinate 28,176 of APFE031570512.1, forward strand.
GTAGGGATGGATTTCCGTGATGATCCTGAGCTCAAGTTACTTGAGGGTGAGAAATGGGATGCTTAAGGTAAGATACTTCAACCATTAAGTTTTGAAAATTTTACCATTTTTTGTGTTTTTTGATGTTCCCGAGACTAAACTGTTTCATGTTTTCATGCAAACATTGGATATGTTTGACCAATGAGTTCTACATATCTCCATCACATAGAGAGACAACCACAGGAGGAGGTAGTTCGACCAATATAGGTCAATGTGGTAGGACATGATGCGTTACGAGATCCAAATGTAGCAGAGATCCTATCATAGGTGGAGCACCACATGGAAGGATTGACACACAGGATTGATGAGACCATGATCGATCAACTTCCATTGTGACTTTAGAAACACACAATCAGAGCGCTTAGTTTTAGTGGTCAATCAATGCACAATATAGCTTGTGCAATGTCGTTTTATCATGAGCACCATTTATTTGTCTACTTAGATGTTTTGCATGTAGTTTTTATATGGACGATGTAGCCATATGTGTTTTGGGGCACACATTTTGCAAAACCAAACTTAAGATATATATATATATATATGTATATAATAGTGTTTCCTAGTTCCTATTATGCTTTCAATATGATGTGATGTGAATTGAAAGTTATTTACATTCTTTGAAAATATCAATCTAATTTTTTTTAGCCAGGGCATCTGCTAATGTGTTCAAATTTCTAGAAATATGTTCATATAATATGAAATTGAAATTCCTTTCCAGAAGACAAACTCTCAAAACCATGCAAAGGATGGCGAGATTTCTCACTAAATAAATGTTCACGATTTGTAGTACTACAAGATGTGAGTCAAGCCTAAGGACTATACAACATATACCATGTGAAATAGCATAAGGAAGTAGCTCAACCATTGCGCTATACTCAACGATGTTGTTAGGTGAGCGACCAATGAAAATCCCTTGCATACTCACTAGCTCTCCATTCAGAGCAAAGATAACCCACGCTATGGAGAATAGGTTCAAAGTACTACGGATAGCACCATCAGCATAACCAATATACGGTTCGAGACAGGTTTGAATCTGCAATCTAAAAGTAAACATAATCAACATAAACCATTGGAAACTTTGAAAAACACACTACAAACACACTCAATACACCTATAGACAGTATGCACACAGTGTACCATGCATGGGATCAAGAATATTATTTTTTGAGTTACAACCCATTCCTAGGCTACACCAATGGAACTCCATCGAGATCTACTAACTCATAAGCCACATATGTTGGAATTTTCCTCAACCTAACTTGTTGGCCTTCTAGTCATACAAGAGAACCAAATCTCCTTCCGAGAAGATTCTAGGCTTGACACTTTTGTCATATTGTGCTTTGATGCATCTTTTATGGGCTTCATTGGGTAACACAACATCATGTCAGGTTTCATCCAAATGAGTTAGATGTAAAAGATGCTTCTCCTATATAGAGGTAGTAGGAATAAGTTCGATAACTAGTTTCAACAATGGAATTTCACATTCGATGGGGAGGATCACTTCCAGACCATACAACAATTGGAAGGGTGTGAATCGAGTAACCGTTGTAACTAAGGTTCAATATGCCCACAAGGAAGAAAAGAGAAGAAAGTTCCAACTCGATTTGTGGACCCCTACCATACGTTGAAGCATAGTATTAAAAAATTTGTTGATCACCTCAATTTTTCCATTAGACTGAGGCTAATAGGGACTATAATTTTCATGTGAAAGTCCCAATTTGGCAGCTAATTTAGTCATCATATGATTATGAAATTGCTTCCATTGATCCATTACTATTGCTTGTGGAATGTTGAACCTAACAATCACGTGGTTGAAGAAAAAGTATGCAGTCGCTCCAACGATATTATTGAATGTAGGCATCACTTCGGCCCACTTAGTGAAGTAGTCAACAATGACAATGATGTAGTCATTCTCCCTGGACGAGTGAGCATTACATGTTATAAAATCGATGCCCCATTTTGCAAAGGGACCAATGATGATAATGAGATGCAAATGAGTAGGAAGAGAGAGGAATTTTTGATCATAGAACTGATACACATGACATTTATGGATTGCGAGGATACAATCGTGGAAAATGGTGGGCCAAAAGTAATCATCGTGTAAGATTTTTTGCGCAGTAGCATAACTAGATAAATGTCCACCGCATGCCCCAAAGTGGCATTCATTCAAGACTTTCTTGGCCTCCTCAAGAGTGAGGAACCTCCACAAAATCATATCGATATCACGATAGTAAAGGGTGTCGCCAATAATCACATACTTTCAGGATTTCTACCAGATATGTCACTGCTCTGAGCGAGAGGTATTAGGACGGAAAGTCTGGGTCTAGAGATATATGATAAAATATCTATACCATGGGTTAGATGACGAGATAGATTCAACATTAAGGGAAGGGAGATCACACATTAGCTCGACAAAAACTAAGGATTTTTTCAACTTGGATTTGATGAATTCCAAGTTGAACTCTTAGAAAATAATGATCCACTTAGAGTATTTTCCCCCAAACAATTGACGTGATAATATGTATGTCATAGGGTTGCAATGCGAAATGACCGTAGTTTTGCAAAGAAAGATGTAATGGAAAAATACCTGGATGGCTTGAACGACTGCCAAAGCTAACTTTTCCACATGAGTATACCAAATCTTAATATAGTTGAGGTTCCGAATTAGATAATAAATGAGATGTTCAGTCCCCATATCATCTTCTTAGACCAACACCATAGATATAGTAGAGATGGCAGTAGTAAGGTATAGGAAATAATCCTGCTGACAGTCAAGAAGATATAAAAGAGATGCCCGAACCAATACATCTTTCAAGGCATTGAATGATTTCTATATAACATCATCCTAATGGAAGGGAATATATTTTTTCAGTAAGCGAGTAAATCCTTTGGTCAATTTAGCGTAGTTAGGGACAAACCTCCTTAGGAAGTTGGATTTTCCTTGGAGTATTTGTAACTGAACAAGAGTGGAAGGCACAAGAAAATCAATGATTTCCTAGACAGTTAAAGGATCAATATGAATTCCTTGTTTCAGAACTATGAAACTGAGGAGTCAACCAAACCGACACAAAACACACATTTGTGTGGGTTGAGTCGAATTTTATAATGTCTACAATGGAGGAAGATGACCCATAAATGCATGGGGTGATTAGCCTGAAACTTAGAGTTAGCAGAGAGATCGTCCAAATAGGGTTGTACAATGTGATTGATATCATGAAAAGCATAGTTCATCGCACGTTGAAATGTGGCCCTTGCATTCTTTAAATCGAAAGGGAGATTTTTATAAGAAAAAGTACCCCAGGGAGAAATAAATGAGGTTTTAGGTTGGTCTACTAGGAGAATGTTGATTTGATTATAGTCCAAGAATCCATCCATGAATGAACAAATCTCGTAGCTAGCGTAGTCATCAACAATCTGATCAATAAACGAGGTTGGGTATTTATCCTTTGGACAAGCTCGATTTACGTCCTAATAATCGACACATGGATCATTCCTTGTTTCTTCATGATATGGAAAATGTTCGATACCCAATCAGTTAAAGGAACGGGGTATATGAAACCATCTTGAAGAAGCTTTTCGATTTCAGATTTTGTGCCAGCAACCTTCATGGGATGGACTAGATGGAGGCGATGCCAGATGGGTTTGGCATTAGGGTACGTATTGATTTCATGCACTACAATATTTGGGTCGATACCTAGAATTTCCTCATATGTATAGCCAAAGACATCTATGAACTCACGAAAAAGGGCTTGATAAATCTTGACTTTAGATGAAGTGCAAGATGCCCCGATGTATAAATTTTTTACTATACCTAGTTTAATTGAAATATCGAGAGGAATGGTTTCTTCGATATTTGAAAGGTTCTTTTCAGAGTCGATCTCATGAATGGAAACATAATTTGTAAAGGGTTCGATAATATTAGGTAGGCACAAACCACATAGATTACCTTCAATGGTATATGGGAAGGAGGAACAATGATGATGTTCATCCCACTATGCGCCATCTTACATCACGATTTCCATGATGCTTTCGTGTGTAAAGAATTTACGCGAGAAAGGATCAGAGGGTGTGCCATCGTCCAGTGATTGATCTACCCAATGTATCGAAGAAAAAATATGGGCCACACAAGCCGAGAATATGGCTTCATAATATTTCTCAATGGGGCTAAGCAACATCCAGTCACCAAAACATTTGATGCTAGTTTCATTAGGAACAATCCATGGATCAACCAGGATTGTAGATGATGATATCATGTTGATATAATAAACCAAACTGGAGGAGTCTGGAATGGGAGGGGGAGGGAGTGGAGAAGTTCCCATAATTGATGAATCCTTCAATATACCAACTCCATCATGCTGATAGGAATGTAGGGCTTCCCCGTGACAAGAGGGACACTTCCAATAACATTGGAATTAGAGGCGAAAAAGGTGGGTTGATCTATGGCCACGATGCCACCTTTATGAGGAAAGGAAATCATGGAGAAGTAAGTTGTAATGATGACATCCATAATATAAAACCATGTACGTCCTAGTAGAATATTATAATCCAAATGTCCATCAATAACTTCTACTTCAACAGAGACAATGTTTCCCCCTAATTCCACTTGGAGGGAGTTCAAAATCCCACAAGGTTTGCATGTCCTTCCATCAAAGGATTTTAATGTGGTGGTCGATTGATTCAGTTGGGGTGAACCGATCGCCTTCTAGCAAGACAAAGACATGATGAAAGTTGAGGCTCCCTCACCCACAATAGAATGATGAATGTTTTTACCATGGATAGTGACCTGGATCATAAAAGTTAACTGAGTCGAAAGTCGAGGAGTGTAGTTTTCACGAAAGAAAACCACTAGGTTGGAATTTGTTGGATCCACACATCCGATAGGTGATAATAATGCCTTATTTTGGGTGAGGTAGTTTTGCAACACCTCAAGAGTTGACATAGTTGAAGGGGGCTGAGAAAAGTATTAAACTATGTTGTAATTTTGAGCAGCTCTTGAGTGAGGGTTGAAAGAAGACTTATGGATAATACCCGTCAGAGGCTTGATATTCAATTCCGTAGGAACCAAAGGTGGAACAAGATCAGATGAAGGTGGTGCCGAACTGGCAGGTTGATTAGTAGCTTGACTATTTGATGTATTCACATTAACATGGTCCTTATTCTGAGTGGCCACCATGACATCAGATTTCAGATTTGAGGAGGAAAGCATCAAAACTGTGTTAGAGGAAGAGGCATCCTGGGAAACCATATGAGTCTCCTGATTGGGAAAAGGGTCGGTCAACACAGCGGAAGAAATGGATGATTTAAGGAAATGATTCACTTCAGCGTGATGCAAACAATCATGTGTAAAGTGATCATCGTTACAAATCAAACATGGATATCGAGGCTTTCATTTCTCATTGGAAGACAAATTTGTTTATTTATCCCACGGTGAGGAATCTTTCTTTTTATTACCTTTACCTTTCTTCTTTCTTCCAAGTTTCTTTTGATACTTTCCTTTATCAGATGAGACACAATTTATCTCAGAAGCAGAATTTGCGAGAGGATGTGATGGAGGGTTTTATGCAGAAGAGGCGAGAGCAATACCAGATCCTTTACTCATCGACTGGGAACTGGAGGAACCTATAATTCCATCGCCAGCATGAGATTATTTACCAGGGGGAGGAGGAACAACATTAGAAGGTCTCGAAGAATTTGTTATCTTATCATAGAGCGTGCCTGATTGGGTATAGACCAGATCTAAATATTGAGCATGAGCAATAAATTTCTCTTCAGTCATGACTCCACCTTTGGACACATCTTCTGTTATGGGAGCTAACAGAGATTTGAAAAACCATTCTAATAACATCTATTTGGGAACATAAGTCTTGACCAATCGACGACAACGTCTCCACTCATGAATGTGATCCGAAATGTGAGTAGAGTCCGATTGTTTAAAGTTAGTCAATAGTTTCGTTCCAATTTTGTATCTGATGGGAAACTAGAAATGTGTGAGGAATGAAGTGGCTAAATTGTTGAAGTTGTGAAACAATGCTCTAGGTAATTCAATATACCATTTAGCTGCGGTACTCGTAAGCATTCGTTGGAAAAGGCAGAGTCGAATGGAATAATCATTAAGTGAATTAGATGATCACCATAGATGATATGTCATAACATGCGTCGATGGGTCTTCTCCAGGATTCCCATTGAATTTTGGGATATCATAAGGCAACATAGTGGGAATAATCGGCCACTGTGGTGAATGAGCAATGGGGCCGTTAGTTAGCTGAGTTAGATTCGGTAACTCGAGAACAGCCAGAAAAGGAAAATTTCTATTAAAGTATGGAAGAGGATGACCTGGATATGAAGGGATAGCCTGGGAAACATGCATCTACATTCTTGGATAAGGAGGGTTCTGGTAATAAGGAACCTAGTTACCAGAATATGGAGGCTTCTGATAACCAGCATACAAGTGGGTTTGTTGCCTAGTCCCAAGATGGAGATAAAGCTACTAGAATGGTTGGGTTTGGATTTGCTGGCCTTGAAAAGGCACTTGATGTGATCCATACTGTTGCCAAAAGGGGTTTGCATTGCTCCCTGATATGGGTTCGATTAAGACTACGCCAAATTTTGAATCATTTTGCCTACCAAAACATGGGGAGTATCTTGCGCAAACGATTGAGAAGGTGAGGAACCTTGTACAGGTTGACGAATTAGGATTTGGGGAGAACCAGACACTGGTGGAATGACCTGTAAAGGTTGGCTCACATGTATTTGAACCTATTGAGGTGTTGATGGATAGGTAGGAATTTGTGATGAAGATGGTACAATTTGAGAATTCAAAAATCGATCCCAATATGAACCAAGTTGAATAGATAAAGTAGGTTGCCAAACAATGGAAGCCATTCCAGGATAAGGAGGACTATAAGTAGGTGGATTACCATATTGAGGTATAACAACAACAATTTTCTCCACAACCATGGGAGGAGGGGATGATGGAGGCAAATGCGATCCAAATGGAGGGTACCCAACATAAAGAGGGTTGGGATGTTGAGGGTAGCTTTTCCCATTTATACAAGGGCCAACTTGCTGCTCTATTATAGGTGCAGATGGAGGAAGTAGTGCAAAATATGTGTCATTCATAAAAGAAGTACGAGAAATTATTCCTGAATTGGATGTCATGGGAGAGGTCCAAGGATTGGAAGCCATGCCAAAAAAGGTACCAGATAATGACTAATAGCCAGGTGGGACAGACAAGCCACCATATAAATGAGCTTGTGGTGATGTTATAAACATAGAGGAGGATGTGATGCTTAATTTTTCAACCATAGTGGTGGACACAGGTTGGGAGTTTGAATCAGCGCTAGTCATGATTAACAATCTCAATGAAGATTTCTACAAGAGATCCACAGGTAGGCCTAAAGAATCAGGTAAAGGGGATTGTGTCTGAGGTTGAGGAGATGAAAGAGGATTGGTTTGATAAAAATAAAATCCTTCCCAATGAATAGAGTAGAAGGATGAGGATCTTCTTGAGGGATCTCTTCAATACTCAGAAGTCTGAATGGAAGAGGTTCATCGTAAGGCCCAAGATATAGTGGTTTTGTCAGAGATGAAGGAATAGAGGAGGAAGGTCCTAAAGACTTAGGAAAAGATGGTTGAGGCTCCTCTAATTCAATAACCTCAGGAAACAAAGTTTCTGACTCAGGGAGATCAGATTCAATGACCTTAGGTAAAAAAGTTTCAGGGACTTCTGTTTCAATCGTGTTAGTGTCACCAACAGGAATATATGTAATATAGGGTTCGAAACTCAAAGAGACAAATTATTCTGGCTGATCAATATCAGGAGGAGGGCCATAAGTAGCTCCCAATTTTGTTGATTCAGTAGTTTGTGTTTGCCTATGTATAGGATGGCAGTTAGGAGTAGCTTCTAGAGGCTTATTTTTCATTCTACGTGAACGATGGGGAGGAGGATTTTGTTCTTCCACGTTGGGAAATAAATTTTACTAACACAAAAATAAATAAATAAAAAATAGGGTAATATAGGCATAAAGGATTATCAAACAACCATGAACTACAATATACACCTTGGCGAACTAAGGAATTAACGTACGACAACCAATCTCCTTGAATGCTGTGTTCTGTGTATCACACTATACAAGGCGTAATACTCAATTACCTATGGATGGATAGCGACTTATTGGGGACTCCCAAAAATATATGTGACAGTACGTGGGAGTGCAGTCCATAATAGTGTTGTCTAATGCGTAACCATTCAATGAGAGCATTCCCATATACTTTACGTGCATGGAGAGCCACCAATATAGCCAAAGGTATGTGGAGTATGGTCCTATACATTCACATACGTGGAACACGATTTCACCCCCGGGATGCAACGATCGCAAACAATGACAAGGCCCAAATTTAACGACGTCGGAACACGTCTCTAACCTGGACCTCTAAACATTTGCATTAATGTTACAAATGCTCCTTAGGTTGATTCAATAAATTTTATTATTTATCTTAGATTATGTTTCAGTTTTAGGGCTCATCGCAAATGTCACCTAGATATCCTAAAATGAAAATCTAACATGAGAAAACAAAAATCCTTTATCTTTGAATGAAAATCTAGCTAAGGAAGGGAAGAAACATCAAGATGCAAAACACAATATGCAACAAACAAGATGCACGATCCAATTTCCTTTTCGATGCAACTATTCCTATGTTAATGCACATGAAAAACCCCAAATGCAGATGATTTTTCTTTTCTTTTCACCACACTTAATTTTCAAAATGGAGAAAACTAATATGGAAATATTCAATTACCAATTCAATTACACTTTTCAGAATGAGGACTAAAACAACAATTCATCTAAGCGATCAACAATCAAACACAATCAGTTTGCAAGTGACCAAGTGATAAGAACAAAGAAAAATAAAAACCAATTCTTAGCAAAGGTAAACAACACAAATGCAAACAAAATGGAGGCTTTAGGGAGACCACAAGACACTGAAGACTCAGGGAAGTTCAACTAGAATTAGGCTGACGAAAAATAGGATCAAGAACCAAGGAAAAATTCATGCAAAAACAGGGGCCAAAATTGGTTCAGAAGAGGCACCAGTGCATTGCAACACTGGTGCAAAGTGGGCCAGGGTGAGGCACAATGCTCTGTCAAAGTCACAAGGGCTGCGTTGGGCCTGGGAAAGAGAATTTTGGCACAAAAATGCAAAAAAGGCTCAATTAAATCACTTCCTAGGTTTGTTCTTGGTTGGATGATACAACAAAGGTCTGTCAAGGAGGTAATAAAACACAATGGACAAATATACCACCAAGGGAATGCTCTGTTCCCTATTTGAGCCGTCAATTTTTTATATAGGATTTATGATTGTGGACGGCTAACCTAAAACAACTGAGAGACAAGGAACACAATTCTTTTCCTTAAAGTAATTAGGTGATGGAGTGAGGCCTACCTGGAATCCTTAATGCACTTTTCTCCTTCTTTAGCTTAGAAGCTCTAATCCCAATTCCAATTGCCAAAATTAGAACCTACACAGTTAGATAACACAAGCCAAGAAACTACGAGATATATGCGGTATCATCTAAGTACTTCATTCAATAGATAAACATGGTATTGAAATAAGTGAAATAATAACATCACATATAGGAAAAAAAATGAATTCTTTGCATTAATATAAATGGAAGGAGATTACAACCATAATTAGCAGTTGATCTTGCAAAAGAACTCCTCCAAGTTGTTGAATTTTCCTTTCCTTATCACAATATGCACTTCCAATGACCCTAAATGCATGAGAAGATGATCAATCACTACAACATCATAAGGGCAAAATCACTCTCCAAAATCCAACCCTCAACCACATAGAAGGATGGGAATATATAGAGAAGTATGGTAAGTTGGGAGTTCTTATCCAATTACCAATATAGGGTAAGAGATACACCTTTTATAGGAGCAAAATATAAGTGATGAAAACTCCAATGTATGGATGCATAGGATTCAAATGTTTTATCTAAGGTAAGTAGTTGTAACAACTTCTAGAAACTCCTAGAAGGGGAAGCTTCTGGAATCCCGATCATTCTCCCAAATTTCTAGAACCAACAAAAGTGCAAAGGGGAGCAACTTGTTAGTGACCAACATAGACCATAGTGGAGCAACCTACTGGTGAATGCACCACAGTAGGCCTACAGGGAGCGTTGGTCCTTAAACTAGCTCAGATGAAGTAGTTTAGGGCTGAAACTCTAGGAAATGAAAGGTGCATGCATAGGGATTTTTGAAAGATGGTGACAAGGGAGAATAGGATGTTGATTGATCCCATTATAATCAGATGTGAAAAAATGGTCTATAACAGTAGGGTTTTCAGGACATTGATTCTTATAATCTCCCATCTTATGACAATGATAACACTCTTTTATATAGGTCAATCTTCTTCTTTGGTCCTTTAAAATTCTTGTTTCCTCCATTTATTTCTTCAAAATATTGTGTTTATTTCCAATTTCTAATAACTAATGCAAAGGAATTCCAAGATTTTGGTAGACCTGGTAGTGCAACAATCACAAGCTCTTTATCTGGTATGAATTCACTGTCAAGGCAGGCAGTAACTCCTCAAAGCAAAATTGATTCGTATGTTTTTATTCCTTCAGGTTGGTCTTCATTATATACATGAGGGAGACACTGTTCACTTCATCTCCCGATGACTATTCATATTACTTATTTATTTATTTACATTATGTTCACCCAATCCTGATGATTAGGTGTCAACATTCCCCCCTTCATCTGAAGGGATGTTGGTGAGTCCAAGCATCATTCTGAATTGTTCAAGTTTTTCTCTTCCAAGTGCTTTGGTGAAGATGTCTGCAATTTTCTCATTAGTGGAACAATGACAGAGATGGATTGTTTTGGCCTCAACATGATGTCGAATCAGATGATATTTAGTATTGATGTGCTTCGTTTGATCATGGAACTTTGGGTCTCTTGGCTAGATTTATTGCAGAGGTGTTGTCAATCATGAGTGGAGTTGATTGTACTTGTTTTACCTGCAAATCTTCAAGAATTTTCCTGAGCCACACAATTTCTTTTGTTGCTTCAGCTGCTGCCACATATTCTGCTTTTGTTGTGGAATCTGCTGGAACTGATTGTTTGCGTGTTCTCCAGGAGACAGCCCCTGATCCAAGACTCATAGCATATCCTGAAGTAGATACCCCAGTTTCTTTGTCTCCTTCGAAGTCTGAATCAGAGTATCCAATCAAGCTGAAGTCATCCACCTGTGTATACTTGATTCAAAAGTCTTGAATTACCTTCAAGTACCTTAGAACTCTTTTTGTAGCAGACCAATGTCCCTCACAAGGCTTTTGCACAAACCTGGAGAGGATTCCAACAACAAATGAAATGTTTGGTCTGGTAGTAGTTAGGTAGTTAAGACTTCCTACAAGCTATCTATACTTTGTTGCATCCTCAAATTCTTTTCCTTCAATAGATGTGAGCTTTAAGTTTTGTTCCATTGGAGTGGTAAGAGGATTGCATTCTGTCATGCCAAACCTGTTGAATAGATCTCCAATGTATTTCTTTTGAGAAAGAAATATGAACTTCGGATGTTGGGTTACTTCAATACCAAGATAGTAATGAACATAGCCCAAATCAGTCATTTCAAAACTTTTCCCCAATTCCTTATTTATGGATGTAATGTAGCTTTCATTGTTCCTTGTCATTAAAATATCATTTACATATACCACAAGATATACAACTGTTTTTCCAACTTTCTTGATAAATAAAGTTGCATCATCAAGATCATAATGTTTGAAATTGAGTTTCAAAAGATGCTCAGTTAGTTTTTCATACCAGGCTTGTGATGCTTGTTTGAGGCCATACAAGGACTTCACAAGTTTGCATACTTTATGTTCATGTCCTTTTACAGAAAATCCTTCAGGCTGGGACATAACATTCTCTTTTAGATCTCCATTCAAGAAAGTAGTTTTTACATCTATTTGATGGACTTTCCAACTGTTCTGAGTTGCTAGGGCAAAGAGTGTCTAGATGGTAGCCCATTTTGCTATGGGAGCAAAAGTCTCCTCATAATCGACCCTTTCCTTCTGTGCAAAACCTTTTGCCACAAGCCTAGCTTTGTGCTTGTCAAGTGAGCCATCAGCTTTATACTTGTACTTGTAGACCCACTTGCAGCCAATTG
>APFE031570512.1:44902-94010 GCA_000404065.3 Pinus taeda
AATATCCAATTCAACCTTAGTGGATTTGATATCATGCATTATAGACTTTACTTCAGATGCAAGAGCAAGAGGATCATTATTTTGAGTTCAAGAGTGAAGAGTTTAATCATGAGTTGAACAACTTAAAGTGCAAAATGTGAGTCATAGAGTTCTTTCAGCTTTTGTAAGGCTTCAAAAGCAGTTGAAAATGGCGAAATATCGTGACTCACCTCTTCATTTACAAATGCTGCGATTAGTGGATCAGCTTTGTTGTTCTTGTTTTCCCAAATGACGAGCTCTTTGTCTGATGTAGGTTGTTCTAGCTCTGTCTCCATCTCCAACACACACTCCTTTCCACAACTCATTGAAAATGAGCGTGTGTTTTATCATCCAGGACCACTCAGGATAGTTCTCTTTTCCAGTGAGAACTATTCCCACGATGGACATGATTGAATGCATACTGTACAAAAAAAACTTCTGTTGCAAAACTTTTACTTTTAATGGGAAAAAATATAGTTATGTTATGACTGGACAACAAACTCAACCTGACAACAAATATCAATACCCAAGACATATATATCGGCACTATTCAAGATATATGTCAGTTTCTTTTTACATTGATCACCCAATGTAGCCCTTCAAGAAATTTTAACACACACCAGCGATTTTAAAACATGCAAAAAATCAGGCTCAACTCACATCATAGGACAACACTTCATAGGCAACATACCAAAACAGTTCAATGTACCATGTACATTCAATGCATGGCTCAACTTACATACGCATCAACTCACATACGCATTTAACATATTTTACATGGCTTACCAATGTCCCAAAACAGTGTTCAACGTATGGCATTAATCAGATTTTACATGCCATGAATAGCGTTCAACGCATGGCATACCAAAACAGATTAATACAATGTCAAAACAGCGTGAAGATGCTAGCCAACCGTTCACAATTCCATGCCAGCGTTAATACAATACCAAAATCTTCAACACATTGGATACCATGCAGCAAGAATGTCACCGTAAATACAATGATAGCAAGTCAGACTAGTTTTACAATGAAATCACCATATTAGTGTATCTTTTCATGTACAATCAATTTAAAATAAAAATCGTACCCAACTTTTGCAGGTAAAATCACCATATCAGTGTAGCTTTTCATGTACAATCAATTTAAAATAAAAAATCGTACCCAACTTTGCCCGGTAAAATCACCATACCAGTGTAGCTTGTCATGTAAAATCAATTTAAAATAAAAATCATCTCCAGACACCCGACCTCCTTGTGGCCAAATGAACATCCATGCTTGTTCGAATATCGGTGCAGAAAACATAACCGCACTCACACTTGAAACCCGCCAATCCCACACGCTTCCTGCAAGATTGGCATTGGTTCGAAGCCCTCGTCGGCTCTTTAGAAGACACAGAATTCCCATCATCTGAGGATGACCCAACAACTTCAACAAGGTTTTATTCGGAGCTGCATTCTCTAGGCGTTCACCATAGGGGTTTGTTCAACGCAGAGAAACAAAGGACAAAATGGTTATGCTTTAGATAGAGGCAACGATTGTGCGTTAGAAAGTGGCAGTGATTATGGAGGGGACAGAGAGCGCAATAGACAGTGGACAGAGAGCACAGTAGGTAGACTTTACAGGGGCAGAGGACAGAGAGCAGTAGGCAGAAGGGAGTTACAACTATTTTGGGAGTAACTCGTCAAAGAAAAATCGATTCATATGTTTTTATTCCTTCAAGTTGGTCTTGATTATATACATGAGGGAGAGACTGTTCACTTCATCTCCCAATGACTGTTCATATTACTTATTTATTTATTTACATTATGTTCACCCAATCCTGATGATTAGGTGTCAACATTTGCCAATACCCTAGAGCTCATCTCTTATTCTAAAGATTCTTTTGAAATAGAAAGACGCAATATCATATTTTTTCATCTTGATTGTTCTTAGTTCATTCTTGAGACTGGTTATTTTTCCAATGTTATTTATGGCGAATAGTTTGGAGAGAGCTTCATACATCCCTTTTGCAGTATCTATATTGGATATGTAGGGAATTGGGTCATCCTTCACTCCATCTACAAATTAGATTCATGGCCAAGATGTTTGTTTCCTTGTACTTTTCCTTTACTACATCATCTCAGGGTTCCTTTACTTTTCCTAGAACAAAATTGAATACTTTGTGTTTTGGAAGGATGAGATCTATCCTTGTCTTCCATGCTCTATAATTGGAGGCTCCTTCTAGCTTGTTTTCAGTCTTCATTGTTGTGGCCATAATAGTCCTTCATTTTCTTTATATTGTCCTTCTCCTTATGGTCTACTTTGAAACCTTACTTTAACCCTTTCTTCAACAGATCTTCAAGCTACCTTTTTCCTCTTATTTTACCTTAGCTTTAATACCATGTTAGAAAATCAGAAAGGCAAAAATATTTTCTTATGTTGATAATTAATTGTGATATTCTTGTATTCTTATTAGATTTCCTTATGTTCTTCTTTTATCTTCTTCTAATCAAGCAATAATCAAATCAAAATCATGAATATCAATGACACCAAAAGTAGGCACTTAGCCAAGGCCAAAACCCCTATGCAGGGGAAAAACTAGTCAAACTCTTCCACTAATAGATTCAAATCAAATTGAGACAAACCAAGACCTTTGAATAGACCAAAGGACTTTCCTCACACTATGTCAGCCTTCCAAGATGATTATGCAAACTCCAATAGTCCCTTCTCATCAATCAACTTCAATCCAACTGCTACACAAAATTTCAACCCTCCAGCTCCAAAAATTTTGGCCTTCCTGCAATTCTAAAATTTCCGGCCCTACTACAACCGAGAAACTTCACATGTGTGGTAGTAGAGAGAGAAAATTAGAATTTATTTTTCTTGAAAAATGTTTCCTTCTTCTTCGCTAGGATTTTCTCTTTCTTCTTAGGTATTTCATTCTTCTTTTTCTCCTCTTGCAACTGAAAATCAAACTTGCTTGTGTTGTGCTCCAAATGATGTCGAATTGTTTCCTATATATAGGTTTGAGGCTCTTTTTGAGGCCGAATTGTCCATAATATGGCTAAATTGTCTTCTTTGAGGTCGAATTGGTGGAGGAGGCCTATTTGACTCAATTTACATCAAAAATAATTTTATTTATTGACAAATAAAGTCCAAGAAGGGTTTATTACATGATGACATGGAATAGGACTTAAGACATAAACCCTTGAAGACTACAATGGAGGATTTGGACTAAAAATAAAATAATAAAGCATGAAACCCATGCTTAATAAATAATTTTCTTTTATAATAAAGTTTCTCTTTATTTATTTTAAAAATAAATTTCATCATGACTCAAATGCAATTATGAATATTGACACTAGTTACATTCTTCAACAAAATTAACCCACCATTTAAGGTGAGGGAACAATAATATGACCAAGACCTTTATTTCTTCCACGTTACCCCATAATCCATGTAAAAATACCCAAATAAAAACAAGCATAGACACCGGATTGCATAATGAATAAATTACCTTTTGATTAGAATCCCACCTTCCAACATGTGCTCCTGACAAATGGGGGAGGAAACATATGACTGATGTAAGTGGTTGAGATATGTATGGCACATCAATTCAACTACAAAGTGGATCTGAGGGGTTGTTGGATGCTAGCTAGAAGAGATGAATAGGAGAAATATTTCTCCTATGGGTCACCCACTTTTGGTGGATAACATCTTGCTCCAACTAGGACATGATCTCACCATAGAGCACACGATCCATGTAATACAATAGGGAGTTCATGAGAACTCCAACAATCTCATGGGACTAAACTTGTAACCTAGATTTTATAATACAACTGTTTGGGAGAATTTGCACCAGGCATATGATAATCACCCATGTTTTCATAAAAGTAATAATCCATACATAAAAGTAAATCTAAACTATGTGCAATTCTAATGTAACAGAGAACATGATATGATGATATTAGCTATACAAAAGGGATATGTAGTTCACCTACATCACCATGCAATGCTAGCATACAATGTATGAGCTAAGTATAATAATATAACTAATGTAACTAGTGCATCATCAGATCAACATTGTACTTCACTCCCCTATGATTAATTATTAGATAAATCCAAGAATACACATAATAATCATGATATTCATATGTAATATCATAAGATGACCCCATTTTATGACAAGGAGTCATTTATGCAAGGGAAAAAGGGAATCATGCCCACACCACTAGTTAATCGCTTCAAGATTGAATATAGAGAATTGAATGATCAAGCCCAAACATTCCCACTCAAAAACCTCCTTAGGCATGAAATTCTTCTCAACACCCATGGGGACATATCAAAATGGAGATAGAAAAGGAGATGACTAGCATAGAAGGTCACAACAACTAGGTTTCTCATTACAAGGATCACATTGAAAAGGGGAAACCAACATAGCCTCTTCACTCTCAAGATCAAGGTCCAAGGATGGCTGAAAAATATCAACGATCATTTCATTTGGATGACATGGAATATAAGGCAAGACAAAGCTCCTATCAACATCATCATTGGTATAATAAATTGGATTCTTGTTGAAGGAATTTCCACTGACATCCCATTTCCCTTCTTTTACATGCAATAACTTGGAAATGTCAACTTCTAGGGGATTAATGGGATTAACCTTTTCAAGGCATTCAAGGAGTGAGTTATCATATATAACATCCTTGAAAAGGGAGGGGCTATTCACAACTCGATTTTCCAAAGCGCCATCATGATCTGTATCGTGTTTCTCAAAATCACCCTCAATATCTTCACCAATGATTTCATCTTGATGGTTAAGAAATGACCCTTGATCATGGTTTTCTTCTTAAAATTCTTTAATCTGGACGAGGAGGCCCTCTTCTTGGAGAGAGATAATCAAGTTTTAGAAAAATATTCAATATGACCTCTTGGTCCCCAATACTCAAGGAATTCCTCAATGAGAAACCTAATGGAAGGGATGTTCATTGGTCTACATTGTTTAAGAAAATCCATATGATCTTCCCCAAAGGAATCAATGAAGAGCTACATGAGAGAATCCTCATGAACCATGTTGATTTCAAAAGTGTACTTGAGGAACTTTACAACATGATCCAAGGATGGAGAAGGATCTCCGTTGAATTTTGGGGTATTTTTCATATAATTTGTACCCCACCGATTTGGAAATCCATGGATTTCCTTGACATATAAAGCAGGGAATATCTTATGAAAATCCCAAGGATCCATTTCCTTGAGTCTTTCATAACATACAAATTAAGAGTCGCCAAGGGGGAATTTAAAATTCCTTGAGAGATGCTTGCTCCACCCTATAAGCATTGAATTTGAAGCTCAATGGAGAACAAGGGATTTTTTCTTCTAATGGAGTCTCCAAATAAAGATTTATATTGTCATTAGGGATGAAATGCACATTTTATGTCCGTGACAAAGACGCCAAAATTTGTTTCCACAAATATAGCAAACCTTGGAGAGGGAAACCCTACAAAGTATAAACTAGACCTATAAGCAACAATGGGGTAGTGGCCCACAATCACCAGAACTAATACCCCCTGCTCTTTACAGAATTTAGTCAGTGAGAGGAATCCCTGTAAGACAAAGATCACTTATAATAAGTATTATAGATTTAAGGTATGAAATGATCTTGCCAAGTATTCAAGAAAGACACAATTTTGGTTCAAGGCTTCACAAGGAAACACTTTCTTTCTATGGAGACACCTAAAAATGAATGCACAAGATCTAGGGTTTGGTTAATTTGACGAGTTTTGGAGTAACTCAAATATTGGAGAGGATAAAATGTTTCTTACAATTTATATTAGCTAATCCAAGTCTCATGAAACCTTCAATAAAGTCCTTAAGTTGAGGTAAGAAAAACTAAGGTTTGCCTCGTAGGGAAAACACCTAGGGAAGGAGAATTTATGGATGAAATTGGAGTGGATGCCCACCAAATTGATAATTTTTATGGAAAAACCTATCCTCTTTGATGTTTAGGCTCTCTAACCACCAAAATACCTCTTCCCCTAGAATTTTCACCTAAGCCCTACTTCCCTACCGTAGCCTAGAAAGGACTGAAATTTAGAGGGACAAAAAATGGATTAAAGTAAGAGATGGTAACCAAACAACTTGAAAAATTCCTTGTCCCTTGGGATAATGGAGTCTATGATGATTTAGGATGGTCAAAATTGTTCCTAAGGAGTCCAAAATTTGATGCCCTAGCAAGCAAATTTCAAGCATTTACCCATTCAATGAAAAAATGGATTTTTATGGGAGAGCTTCAATGAGTTCACCACTAGGACTATTAAATACATGTTGTACATGAGTAATGCATGAAATATTCATATATACATCAACATTAAGTAATTTTCAACAAATTAGGGCACAATTTTGCATTACCTAGAATCAATAATTCTGTATATTAGATATAGAAAAATAAATCTTCAATAAATTAGGACACTTATAAGACAACATGCAAGAAATCCTTCCAGTATGCCAAAGAATAGCTCCAAGGAATATCCAAGATTAACCAAATATCTTAGTTCATCCACAAGATATAAGTGTAAGTTCCTCTATGAGGCCAAAATTCTAAGTGTTATGACGATGAAAGATCAAATGAGATCTCTATAATATATATATGTTCTCTAACATAACTTATTTTAGCCTACACGCCCCTCTAAACAAAAATTAATGTGTGATTAATGGCCTAGGTCACAAGCTAACCTAGTAGCTTTTGCAAAATTATTTTTATATCCACAAATGATAGTCAAAATGTTGACGCCATGCTTACATGGGCTTCTAGAGGACTGGCGTTGAGGCCTTTTGGTTCTACGATGGATGTAGAAGGCCTATAAAATCAAGGTGTAGGGGTTTGCCCCTATATCTCAATGCAAATAATCTTGTGGACCCAAAATGTGGGTTGGGGGCACAAAACCATATCTTATGGGTATCTAAGTGATACAATATCTATCTTTTCCCCAATGCTGAGGGCACTAAATATGATGTTTTCCCTCCCATGTCTCAATATACAAGACAAACCTCATTTAGGTCCTGGATCAACTGCCACACCATGTATATACTGCTAAGTTGATAGGGGAAAAATGGTCCAGACGCATCATCCCATGAATAATAAGGTAAATTCAGGAAGATTGTGGGTGATTAAGGTTCCCATGGCTATGAATGATGCTCTACAACTTTCTAGAGTCCCATGGATCTCAACGCATCACTTCGGGGTGTCAATATGTTCCTATGAGGACCCAGACCCCAGTTAAGTTTCCCAAACCTATAGTTGGAACCATCTACCAATTACACACAATATCCAGGGCTGTAACTTTCATTATCAGGTACATTAATCATTATTGCATCTAAGTGAATCAAGCTTGAAATAAATGGGCATAATAATAGTTCACATGTGGAATTGGTGTCTTAGTCACATAATGGTGTTACCTAACTAGGTAGAAGTGGCTAATAGACAACCATATTAGGTGTTCCCTCCCCCCAAATGGAATCTACTTGTCCCTAGTCCACCCTTCAATTGATAGGTTCCATGTGAATAATGATGGAATGAAAGGGGAAAAGAACTCCATGGCCAAGTTCCATGGTCAAAGGGACCATCTATGATGAAATACCTCATCTTGGGTGTATAAATGTGAGGAGGGAGAAATCGTGGATGCATGAGTTTCCTTGGATTTTGTTTTTCCACCCCTCTATATTTACTTTTACTTTTTCTTGATTTTTTCCTTGTATTACTACTCATAGCTTGACGGATGTCAAATTTCTTTATATGATGTATAACAATTATTATCCCCGTTGGGATGGGGAAGTTCATCGCCTATCATGGGTTGGGACATGTAAGGGTTCCTTGTCTTCTATGAGATAGGGAAAAATTGGCCCAGGAACCAAGTGATGGCCATATGATAGAAGTAGAGCTCATGCTTGGGTTTTTCCCACATGCTAATTTGTAAGTTCTGACCATCTTTTGCATTTTTATTTCTATTTTTTTTTTTTTTTTGTAGTGGCCATCATATGTTATTTCTTGTTCTTTTAGCTACATAAAACTCTCAGGGTGCATTTCTAAGCTCTACCCAAGGTATGAGGATGTATGGATGCCAAATCCAAATGAACCAATGGTTAGTTGACCTGAATAAAGGAGGTGGGAAAGGGGCTATGGTATCTCAATCATGGCTTCCCAAGTAGTGCCCCTTCCTAAATCCATGGGCCATTAGGGGAGGTCCCATTAGACTAGGATAGAAAATTAATCCCCCATTTAAGGTGAGGTAACAATATTACGGACAAGACCCTTCTTTCTTCTAAGTTACCCCATAATCCATGCCAAAATGGCCAAAGAAAAACAAACATAAGCACCCGGTTAAAAAATGAATGAATAACCTTTTTGATTAGAATCCCACCTTCCAACATGTGCTCTTGAACAATGGGAAAGGAAACATATGACTGACGCAAGTGGAAAATATATGAATGACAAATCACATTAGCTACAAAGTGGCTCTTAGGGGCTGCTAGCCGTCCAATTTTGGTGGATAACACAACACACAATTACATCAACACCTGGTTCGTTTGGCATCAACTTTTGTATGTTGACCCTCAAAATTACTTTATTAAGTGTTTTATACCTAGTCATGTTTCATGTGTAAATGTGTTTTGTCACTCATACTCTCTCTTGCACATATCCTTTATTCCAGAGACATCTTTGACTCCATATAGTGCCTGTTCCACACAGTTACTTCTTTCACATATGTCACTTCTCACATGTTCTCCCACTCACTACTATTGATTTCTTGCATTCTATTTCTCACAATCACAAAATTTCGAGGCACAATATTGATCTCACATCATTAAATTTTGTTATCATTTAATGGTGTTGGTATCAAGGATGTTGAAAATGAATGAATCTTCAAGTTAAATGAACAAAAATGTTTTAAAAATTTGAGGTTTATTTCCACTATCTGCCACTGTAGTGCTAAATCTATTGAGTTTTTGTTTATTGGATTGTCACAATGAATGAAATCTACATGCGAGACAATAATAACTGGTAATTATATAGGAAAGTGATGAATTTAGGGATAAGTGGCTTTGAGTAGGTTGGTAATACATAACATATTTATAAGCATGAACATAATATGGTTAACGGAGGAAGGAGAGAAGAAATTTGCAATGATTAGAAAATGATGCATGCATGTTTCAGGGGTTTGATTTCAAGGTTAATAGTGCATGAAATTTTCATGTTCATTTCTCTATGCATCAACACCTTTGCACAAAACTCCTTTGTAGTTTCTCCATTGCACACAAGAACGCTTCTACACAACATTACCTCCACATGTACGCTACCTCACACAATATTTTCCTGCAACTGTGCTTGCACACTTTTTGACTTATTGCTATTATTAAATACTTGTATGCCAACTGTCATCATCACAAATATTTCATATTAATTTCACTCCATAAATATCTATCACTTAAGGTACCTATATCGGTGATATTAAAATAGGAGCAACTTGCTAAGTAAATGGACGAGATGGTTTTAGAATTTATAGATTTATTTCCATTATTTCCTATAAACATTGACTTTAGTATGTTAAGTTGCTATTTATTAAGCTTGTCCTATATAAAAAATTTCATGCATGAAATAGAAATAGCTGGTGATTATATAGGAAAATGAGAAATCTCGAGTAAAAGGACCTTGAGAATGTTGTTGATTAAGCAGGTATTTTTAAGTGTAAAGAATAAATGACTAGAAGACGAAGGAAAAACACTATTTTTAGTGATACAATTAACTCACTTGTTCATCTTGATGAGAAATTTCATAGGTTTACTATGTGTCAGTCATATGTGAACCCACCAACTGAACAAAATAACAAGAAAATTGGACGAGTGGATTTGAGAATGCTACATGTGTTTTAGAGGTTTTCGATTTCAACGAAATTGTTTATTTGCATGCAAATAATTTTGATTAAAAAAATAGAACAATAACGCTATGACTGAGA
Source organism: Pinus taeda (assembly GCA_000404065.3). Classification (NCBI taxonomy): domain Eukaryota; kingdom Viridiplantae; phylum Streptophyta; class Pinopsida; order Pinales; family Pinaceae; genus Pinus; species Pinus taeda. The sequence goes on from APFE031570512.1 coordinate 54,910, forward strand.
AATACTCCAAAGATATTCAAAAGGATATTCAAGCTACCTAAGCCAAATAAGTGTGTAAAATTGTGGGAAGCAAACAATTCCTTGCCATCACAAGTGGGTGGGATGAACATTATTCAAGAACTCATTTCACCAACTTCTTGGGTTCCTTCTGATATTTCCCTCCTATATATTTCTCTATTTTGACAACTTTTTAAAGACTTCTCTTGGATTTTCACCCACGTGATGGGGCGAGAAACTACAACAAATGTCCGAAAATCCATACTCTATGTCCTATACTACTCTTATAGAAGAGATTGTTTATTCGATTGGCCTGACCTCATTTCTAATGAATTAGATTTCTAGTTAGTCAATTTGTTCAAGAGTAATAGATTCTTTAGGATTGCATATCTTATAACAACCCTTGTGTCCAACTGTCTCTTTTAGGACCTACTCCATAAACTAATTTCAACCCCGGATGAAGAACCGATACAGTTCTGATAACCCATATTATGGAAGCATGAAGTTTCTTTTAATTTTTGTAAAATCCAAGATTCCTTTGTAAACAAAGTCAATTACATGATAATTGTACAACAACCCACTTGAATATCATCATAGGCCCAAGTTTTCATGTGGAGAAAAAAGGTGCATGAAGAAAGAAGAAGTAATGCCATTGCTCGAATTTATGGATTTCAAGGTAATCCACTGCTACTGCCAGAATTTGTTATAGATGGGAATTTTGTCGCTGAAGTCTACATGTAATATCATTCGTGGCTACTTTTATTTGAACGAAAAAAGAAAAACAATTTATTTCTTTACAATTTTCTATTGGAGAAATCACTGTGAAGACTGTAACCACCCCTCCCACATTTACACAAATGCACAAGCTCGTCGGGGTAAACATGAGATGAGTGTCACTATGACATGACCCAACTTCCAGTGTTCCAGTTAAGGAAGTGAGGCTTACAAATTAACCACAAAATGACATCCTATAGGGACTATAAATCACTTAGGAGATGGACAACCTCCCCATGTGATCAATCCCTAAGTTGGAACCCCTTTTCACTGACCTAGCACCCCAACCACACACACAACAAGGAAAGGGTGTGGTTACATGCCTCCATTTGCACACATATGCATACTTCCATGTTATTATGGCCTAAATTCCTTAGTTCAATGCATGGGGTCCCAATATTTGAGCCACTTTTCTAGGCTAGCCTTCCATATCACTGCCCATAAATTATTGTAACTTTCCATAATCATATTTAACATGATGGAAAAGAAAAATATTCAAATTTGAATTAGAAACTTGACCCATACTGCCTAGAACACACTAGACATTTCGTCAAACATATGGAAAACATGTAAGCTATAGGTCATCAATGGATATCTAATCATAAACTAATGGTTTTCATCTAAGAATCTCCAAGAAGTCTGTAAGCCCTCCATAGCTAGCTGCAATAACACTTGTTAGTCCATTCATTCATCAACCATTCCATAACTTATTAAAACATGTCAAGATCCATATAAAGAATACATCATATAACCAACATATAACCAGTAAATCACCAACATACCAAACATGGAAAATCAGCCATAACATCACCATCATAGTCAAAGAAAATGCTCATAGATTACAATAGGAAAATATCTAATATTAACATGTGAAAATTCCAACCAAGTCAGGGACTTCCACATACCACTTGACCATAGATTGGGTTGAACCAAATCTATCTTTCAACCAATCACCCCCATGAAATTTTCAAGCATGAATGTGGGATCTCATGGAATAACCAAAACAAGTCCAAACCAGGGCTTCGAGAGGCCAAACCACCTCAACCCTCCATCACAGTGATTCCACCTATACAATCTAAAAATCACTAACACCAGCCAAGTCTATCTCTACCAAATTTGTCCAGGGTTCCAAGAATGATTAACTCAAACCACAACCTTCCAAGGTTTGTTCCAACCATGGCTCTAGGGACTAGTAACTCAACCCACCAAGGGCTCCAGAGAATTTGTCCCAACTAATGACTCCAAGAACTAGTATCTCAACCCAAGTTGTTCTAGGGATTGTAGAGCATTTGCTCCAACCCATAGTCATAAGGAACTTGAGCACCAATCATAGAAAACAAGTGCAAGAAACCCACAACACCATGGCTCTATAGGAATGGAAAGGTAAGGCTAAAAACCATTGTTAATTCAGGAAAATATCCATGCCAATGACAACACATAACCAAAGACTCAAATGCATATACCATGCATCCATATATAAGTAAGGAAATCACACATGCAACCCGTTTCCCGCAAATCAACAGAGTTGTAGCTGTTGATCCCATTATTTCCTTGCACTTCCCTGCTTTCCTTTGCTTTATTTCTCGAAATCCAAGTGAACGCGCAAGTGATCCAAGAACTCTCCATGATTTCTCCAAGTGTTCAAGACTATGAGAGAATGAGAGAATGAAAGAGAACTCAACCCAAAACTGTAAAAAAGATAGCAACTAATTCTCTAATGTATTTTTATCATTGAGGCCTCTATTTTCTTCATTATCCTTCATTTTTCCTCTAATTTCCTTAGCATGCAAATTTGTGTCTCTTCACCTTCCTTTTCTCCTATTTTTCTTTATTTTCATAAATAAATGCCAATTATTGCCCCTTTTCCTTTTCCTTTGCCAATTTCCATAGCCATTAATTAATCAACTTGGAATACATACCCTGTGACCTTGGTCTTATTTTATTTACATAGAAAATCAACCAAGGGTTGTTACAAACCCCTCCCCCTTAGGGGAACACCATCTGCAGTATTTTATGACACCTATTACTAGAAAATCATTGAAAAACAAAACATACTTCCCATGGATATTTATAACACAACTTGATGCAGTATTTACAATGGCATCACACTGAAAAACAAAACAAACATACCTCTTATTGGATATTTATAACACAACTCATTGTGGTATTTACTACAACATCCATATACATATACATATACCAAAAAATAATTTGCTTGAACCAACAAATAATGAAGGATCTAAAACACACATCTGATCAACCATCTCCCATGTAGCTTCATCTTGCCCAAAGTGCTTCCATTGTACTTTAACCTACTCAATTTCTCTGTTCTAGAGCATGAATTGTTTCCTCTACAATATGTATTGTGGTTCTGGCTAGAATTCTCCCTTTGGTTTCACTTGCAATGCAAACCATCCAATTACATGATTAACATCTTGCACATATCTCTTAAGCAATGAATCATGGACTTTCATTGTTAGAGGAAGTGTAAGTATGTAGGCCACTGGTGCAATCCTCTCAAGGATCTCAAAAATCCAGCAACATCAAGCTGTTAGCTTGGCACATGATCCAATCCTTAAGGGGCACCTCTTGGGCTTCATACACAAGTACACATGCTCCCGAACTTGAAACTCCTTAAACACCCTATGCTAATCTGCATAAATATTTTTCCTATCCAATGTTGCCTTCAAATTCCTCCTGCATTTCCTATTCCATCTCTGCTAACATGTCTAGTCCAATCATCACCCTGTTCACTAGATCACTCCAACTAATAGGAGTATTACAACTCCAACCATAAAGAACCTAAAATGGAATCATCTTCAAGGACTCCTGATACCCATTATTATAAGAAAACTCTACCAGTGGAAGATACTCTTCCCACTTTCATTGTTGATGCATGACATACATCCTCAATACATCATCAAGAATCCTGTTAACCCTCTTTGTCTATCCATATGTTTGTGGATGATAAGTTGTATTGAAATCCAACTATGTCCCCAAACCTTCAAACAACTCCTTCAAAAAATTAGATGTGAACTTGGCATCTTTATTTGATATAATATTCTTAGGAACACCATGCAACCTCACCATCTCCCCGATGAAGACCTAAGCTACCTTACTAGATGAATTCGTAGACTTCACTACAACGAAGTGCACTACGTTACTTAACCTGTCAACCACAACCATGATGGAATCATGCTATTTCAATGTCCTTGGAAAACATGTAATAAAGTCCCTATAAATGACCTCCAACTTCCACTTTGGAATCATAATTAGCTGCGATAAACCACCTAGATGCTTACACTCTGCTTTTATCTGCTAATAGTCCAAACATCCCACAAAAAAAACAACCACCTCTTTCTTCAACTTCAACCAATGATGGAACTTATTAATTGATGTCAATGCCTTCTAATATCCCAGGTGACCTGAATACGACTTGTCATGAAACTCCCTTGGGATAAGCTTCTTGAGCTCACTGTCATTGGACACATATATCTTGTTCTTGAATATGACCAAGCCATTTTTCGTGAGATAAGACTCCTCATCCCTATCACCTTCACCATGCTGCTGTAACATGTGCCTCAATTGCATACCTATCCTCATGTCGCCCAACCTGCAAGATCCACTTTCGCAAGTCTGTCCCATAAGAAATCACTGTTATGATGTGATTCACCCGCACTCTCCTACTGAGAGCATCTGCAACCCTATTCTCATTTTCCTTGATGTACCTGATCTCAAATTCAAACTCGTTGAGGGTAGCTAAGTATCTAGATTTCCTGACATTCAGATTGGGTTTGTCAAAAAGTTGCCTCAGTCCACTATTATCACTCATCAAAATGAAACTCCTGCCAAGAATATAATGTCTCCACATATTCAAGGCAGGAATGGTCGTTGCCAAATCAAGATCATGAGTCACAAAGTTCTGCTCGTGCTCATTCAACTTTTTTCACTCATAGCATACCACCTTTCCTTCTTGCAGCATGACTCCACCAAGTCCTCTCTTGAAATAATCTATACATGCCACAAACTCTTTGTCAAGATCTGCAATCTTCAAGATTGGAGAATTTGTGAGAAAATGCTTCAACTGCTCAAAGCTAGCTACAAACTCCTCTGTCTATTCAAACTTCTTTCATTTTCGCTGCAAAGATGTAATAGGATAGACAATCCTTAGGATGTTACTGATGAACCTCTTGTAGTAACCTACTAGTCCCATGAATGATCTAACCTCATCCACATTCCTAAGAGTTGGCTACTCCATGATAGCTTTAATCTTTTCTCAGTCCACTGCTATACCTTCCTTGGAAACAACATGCCCCAAGTAATGAACTTCACCCTGAAAGAAACTGCACTTGTTGAGCTTGGAATATAACTAATGCTCTCTCAACAATCTCAATATTGTTGTTAGGTGTTCTACATGGTCTTCCTCATTCTTAGAATATATCAATATATCATCAATAAACACTATCACAAACTTGTCCATATAAGGATGCAACACATTGTTCATCAAATAAATGAAAGTAGTTCGAGTATTAGTAAGACCAAAAAGAACTGCTAACTCATAATGGTCATATTTGCTATGAAATGTGATCTTGTAGATGTCCTCTTTTTTTATGCGCACTTGGTGATATCCTAGTCTCAAGTTAATCTTTGAGAACACTATTGCTCCCTTCAATTGATTAAAAAGTCATCAATCTGTGGCAAAGGATACCTATTCTTGATCGTCACCTTGTTCAACTCACTATAATCAATGTACGACCTTAGAGTACCATCCTTCTTCTTTACAAAAAATACCGGTGCACCCCAAGGCGATACACTTAGCCTAATGTATCTTTTACTAAGCATTTCCTTAAGCTGCAACTTCAATTCCACCAAATTTGGAGTACTTGTTTTGAAAAGTTCCTTTGATGTTGGTGTTGCTCTTGTCATCAACCTAATAGAAAAGTCCACTTTCCTACAAGGTGAAAACTCTGAAATATCTACTAGAAATACATTCTAAAACTACTGCAAAACATGATACCTCTTCAAGACTTCAACATCCTCAACATCCTTCCCTTTGTCACTGGAAATATGAACTACAAATAATACACATCCCTTTCTGCAAATGTGCTTTTCCTGCATAGATGCAACCATTCTCACTGATGTAGGCTTCTTCTTTCCCTGTAAGATTCTTCTCTCTCCATCATCATCCAAGCACTAAATAGCATTGTCATAAAAATCTACCTTATTCCTGTGAATGTACAACTAATCCAAGCCCGAAAGCATACTATATGAAACCAAAGGAAACACATTTAGATGTGCTGATGAAGGCATACCATTTAGTTTAAATACACAAGATCTCACCCAATGATGAACTCTTCTCTTCGTTCCTATAGCCAACTGCACTAACCAAGAATCTGCATGCACTTCTTTATTCAAGCCACATTTATCCACCAGGTCATGACTGATATAACTATAGTTATATCCAAAATCAATAAAAATAGAAACAACTTAAGTACCAAGCTTACCTTCCATCTCGACAATAGATTCTTGATGATTAGCCTTCCTATTATCCACTGCCGCATAAATTTGAGGAATACTCTAACCAACATCCAAAATTATCTGCACCTCCTAAGCACTATAAATATGGGGTATGGCACCTTGATGTTGTGGACAATATCTCCTATGATTCTCTCCACCACAAGTTCAACACCGCAAAGGTTTCTTGCCATCATCTTTGTTCTGCTCCTCAGACTAAAACCCATGTCCTCTGTCAACTACATTGAACTTCTTGTATGACATTGCATTCTCCTTATTACCTGTATCCCGAGGTCTTCCTCACTTCTTATCCAAATTTCCTTTAATCTTGTCATTCCCCTTCCAATCATGCTTAGGCTCAAACTTACACTTAAAATTATCATAACAATGCTTCAACTGTCCAATGACCGAGACTCATCATACTCAATCTGATCCTTAAATGCTAAAGGTAACCCTTTGATGAATCTTTGAACATTTTTCTTCTCATCCTTAAGATATGGCACATACCTCAACAAATCTGGAAACTTAGTCATATACTCTTCATCCATCATAAATCCAATATTTATTTTATAAAAATCATTAACCTTTCCATTGCAGTATATCTAGTACAAGCACTTCTTTCTGAAGATTCTTTTGAACTCATGCCAACTCAACTCCTATATCTTAATTCCTCTGACATGCTTCACATCTTCCCACCAAATATCTTCTTTCCCTTTGAGGCTAAAATAGCTATCCTAGCCTTCATATTCTCTGAATAATCATGTAGATCGAATAAATTCTTCATCCCAAGCAACCAGGCTTCTACATCTTCTGGTTTGTTCGGCTCTCCATCAAAGGTGGTTGGCCTAACTTTCTTAAACTCATTCAGTAAGTACTTATTCTCACTCCTCCTGTAAGGATGATAGCGATGATGACCATGATGTCTCTTTGAACTAGAACTATAATAGAACCCATAATCATTACCTCTCTTATCAAGTGTAGCCATCCATCTGCCACCTCTAACCATGTCATCCCTATCCGACCTATGCCCTCCATGAGACCTGCTACCATATGCCCCATTTGTCCTTTCCTCCTATCCAAAACTGACTCTTGGATGTCCCTATATTTTCAAATTTGATAATATTTGAAGAATCACTGCATTGACCTATTACTTCTTTTCCTAAGCTGTGGAAATCCTTTCCTATGACTGAATTATCCTGTCGTTATCTCGCATGCAACTTCTGATTTCTGCCTTCAGAATTCTCAAGGTATCTGCTATTTCAGGGAGTACTCTTCCCATGTTTCTTAGCTAATCTGTAAGGAGATTCACATGAACTATAATCCACCATTCTACTTGCCATCTCTAATATTCTTCTTCATGCAAACATGCCATGTCAAATAAACCAAATATAAACATAATCAAGCATATCTTAGTGAAGTTTAGGGGAGGCTATCTCATCTCCACAATCAATCTAAATTAGCATATAAATTATATATTATAATATATATAATATATATATATATATATATATTATATAATAATATATATATAATATATATATATATATAATGAAATCGACATATCGACCATATCAACATCAAGATCATGATGACACAAGGCTACAACAATCACCATCACAATACTTGCACAACAAGCACATCGATAACTAATATGCATGAATAACAATTACATCTACCCTGAGGTCCAGTATTGCAAACTTGCTCTGATACCACCCTATAACCACCCGTCCCATATTTACCCAAATTCAGAAGCTTGTTGGGGTAAACATGAGATGAGTGTCACTATGACATGACTCGACCTCTAGCGTTCCAGTTAAGGAAGTGGGGCCTACAAATTGACCACAAATTGACACCCTGCAATGATTATAGATCACCCAAGAGCTAGACAACCACCCCAGATGATCAACCCCTAAATTGGAACCATTTTCACTAACCTAGCACCCCAACCGCATGCACAACAAGGCAAGGGTGCAGTAACAGGCCTCCAACTACATGCATAGGCCTGCTTCCAAGTGTTTATGGCCTAAATTCCTCAATTTAGTGCCTACAATCCTGATATATGATCCACTTTTCTAAGATAGCCTCTAAGCCAGGGCCCAAAACTTCCTGTAACTTTCCAAAATCATATTTGACATGATGAAAAAGCTAAACATTCAAATTTGAATACGAAACTTGACCCAGATAGCCTAGAACACATTATAAATTTCATCAAACATATAGAAAACATGTAAGTTACATGTCATGAATGCATATCTGATCATAAACTGATGGTCTTCATTCAAGAATCACCAAGAATTCTCTAATCCCTCCTTAGATAGTTACAATAACACTTGTTAGTCCATGCATTCATAAACCATTCCATAACTTATCAAAACATGTCAAGAGCCATATATATAGAACATCGTATAAACAACAAATAACTAGTAAATAACTAACACAGAAGCCATGGAAAATCATCCATAACATCACCATCATAGTCAAATCAAATGCTCATAGATGACAATAGGAAAATATCTCATATTAACATATGAAAATGCCAACCAATTCAGGAACTTTGACGTACCACCCAACTATAAATTGGGCTGAACCAAATCTCTCTTTCAGCCAGTCACCCATGTTCGATATTCCAAGCATGAATGTGGGATCTCATGGAATAACCAAAACAAAACCAAACCAACACTTCCAAAGGCCAAACCACCTCAACCATCAATCACAATGATTCCACCTCCATAGTCTGAAAATCACTAACATCAACCATATGAGTCTTTACCTAAGTTGTCTAGGGCTTCATGAACTAGTAACTCAACCAACAACCTTCTATGGATCTAGAGCATTTTTTCCAACCACGAGTCTAGGGAGTAGTAGCTCAACCCACCAAGGAATCTAGAGTGTTTGTCCCAACCAATGGCTTTAGGAGCTAGTAACTTAACCCAAGTTATTCCCGGGTTTTCAGATCATTTGCTCCAACCCACAACCATAAGGAACCTAAGAACCAATCAGAGAAAACAAGTGGAAGAAACCCACAACACCATGGCTATCTAGGAAATGGAAAGCCAAGGCTAAAACCCATTATCAATCCAGGAAGATCTCCATGACAATGACAACACATAACTAAAGACTCACATGCACATACCATCCATCCAAAAATCAGCAAATAAATCACACATGCAACATGTTACTAATGGGCCTCCAAGTTAGACACAAATTAAGAACCATCTAACCTTTCTTAGGCACATGAAGGCTATATTAAACCTTTCAATTCTACACTTAATAATGTGTTTTTAGCTTTAATATATTCTTAGGAAGGTTTAGAGATAAAAAAAATACTTTACATGATAGTCAAATTTTACATCATCAAGTTTTAGAGGGAAAAAAAGAAAAAATCTATTTTTTTCAACTTGTATTTTCAACTTATCTCCCTATGTTTTTAGTCAAATTTCAAGCAGGAACACTAATTGGATGCATAATTTGGTTCCTCATCCAAAGATTACCCACGTTGCATACTTTTGATGGACCCTGCTACATGAAAAATGAGAAATAAATGAAAAAATGTCCAAGGATTACCCATGTTGCATACTTTCTATGGACCCTGCTACTTGAAAAATGAGAAATACATGAAAAAACATGATTGAAAAAATGAGAAATACATGAAAAATGTGATTGCATTCATGTTTTTTCATGTATTTCTCATTTTTCATTTAGCAGGGTCCATAGAAAGTATGAAATATGGGTAATCCTTGGATAAGGAATTAAATTTTGCATCCAACAACTACTCCTGCTCAAAATTTGAGTAAAACCTTAGGGAGATAAGTTGAAAATACAAGTTGAAAAAGTAGTTTTATTATTTTATTATTTTTTAATATTTTTATTCTTTTACCCCAAAAATGGTGAATCATCCCCCATTGTTGACATCATCATCTTGAATCCTATTGGTTCTTATAGTGAATCTCCCTATTGAAGGAGGATAAGTATTGGATAATAAATGAACAAAATATCATGAAATTATTGACAAATCCTGGAGCTCCACTGATTGAGAAAATTTAGGGATGTGTTCCCTGTCATTTAATGCAGATTCATAGTGTTGGGAACCATATCCACTATTTGAGGGATTTTGGAGGGGAAATCTTCCTCCTTTCAAGGAGAATCCTTCCTTGTCATTTTGTATAACTACCAATTCAAATTTTCCTATAGAGGCATGTATTTCTTAGTTTTCTTGTGGAGAAAACTTGTATTTTTGCAGCTCCACTTTCATTTCTAGAATGGATGTACTTGGATTGATTCAAATAATGAAGTTTAGTGCCATTTTTAGCTTCTAAATCTTGGTCTCATGAATAGGAATTTGACTATCCTTGGGCTTGGCCACCCCAGGAGCCTTAAAGTGCCATTTTGTATAATTTTTTTTCTTCTTTTCATCTCTTATTCACATGCATCTCTTATTCTTGTTTTTCCTATTTTTGCATTTAGTATAGATGTTTCTTTTGTTGTAGGATTGGGTTAAATGATTTAAGTAAGTTACTTTTAAGTTTATTTATAGATTCAAAAGAATTATTTATCCTTATAGTAACTTTTAAAGCTCATCTTCATCATTGAGCTACTTGGATTGGTTTACTAGTTCACAAACCTAGAATTTCAAGAAGTCCCTTGTAGCAAAATAGTAGTAATTTTATGCTATTTTTTAGAACGTGTTAATGAGATTCATTTTAGTTTATTAAATTTTGATTAGGTCATAAAACCATTCAAGTTAATAACAAAATTTACCCCATTGCATTTTCACTTTATTAGGTTAGGCATTTGATGGGTTAACTAGCTCACTAGTTCTTGAATTTCTGGTTTTTAGAGTAGTAATTTTCTGCTATTTTTTAGCACGTGTTAACAGGGGTATTTTGGAGAAATTCCACTTGGAATTGAGACCTAATACATACTAATTAATAAAACGTTGTCCCATCCCATTTTCATTTGATTTACTTGGTCATTCGGTGAATTATCTCCTCCTATAGCAATTTCGTTTCACCTGTAGCACTTCCATTTCGCTTGTAGCAATTTTGTTTTGCCTGCAGCAACCTCCTATAGTACATGTGAACTTGACCATATTTTCTCCAAAAACTTTGTTTTTGTCTCTTAGGCTTGAATCATGATCCCTAGGCTTTAAATCCATTATTGAGGAAGAATAAACACCAATTAGGACATGCCTTTTTACAAAGTAGATTAGGCTTATTTATTTGAATTCATGCTCTTAGGATTTCAATTACGAATTGTTGTTCTTTCCTAGGATTAATCTCTTTTCAAAGTATCATTTCCATTTATGCAATTAGTTTATGCTTTGATTTCATGAAATTCACTCCATTACATCAGATCAACGAAAGAAGTACACATTGTATGTTTCACACATAATGTCAACACTGTTATCACTCCTTTGGATCTCCAAGGATGAGGAAGAGTCCAGCTGAGGTAACCATAGACCAACCTTTTGACTTGGTATCTAGCCCTACCAAGCCAGAGAGGGATCTCTCCACAAAATCACAGCCAAGAGGGCTAGATGAATTAGGGTTTTAGGCTAGTTATGATGTGGAGAAGGGTTTGATTGTTTGAAATTGAGTTGCTGGATGAGGATTAGGTCAAAGAGACTAGGTCAGGGAAAATAAGGGTATGATTGCAGACATTTGATGGAGCAAGTTAGGTAGAAACTCAAACACTTTAAGGTTCTTGGAGATGGATCAGACTGGTGAGGTGCTAGAAAGAGCAAGACAAGTATGTATTCTTTCTAAACTAAATAAAATGGACAATTATGGATATTTCCCCAAAACAGAGCATGTAAGATGTATTCTGCTCATCAACTTGAAAATCAACATATCATAGAGGTGAAATGAAACATGAGAGTACAAAACATTCAAACATATGCAACATAATAGGAAACTATGTCAAAATTCCATACTACAGGTATTCCATCAAAATAGCTGCAACTCATTCATTAAATTTCTGCCAAATACTGATTACACTAGTGTCTCTCATCAATACAACAACATCCAACTAGTGAAATGGGTCAAGAAATGATATATATAGCCATCAAACAACTTCTACCATACTCAAGGGTCGAATCCATGAGCTAAGGAGTTGTTCCACCAAAATTTGAACTGAAAGTTAGAGTGTAGGGAGGTCAAACTGACTCATCCCTCACTTTTTGGAAATTGATTCATTACATCACAAAAAGAGTTTTCACCTAATGTATTTACCATGGGTAACTTTGAAACATAATGATTAAATTTACATTTATCAATTACATTGGTAAAAAAATGATTTGTCAAGGTGAAACTGTCAAAACTGAGAAAATTTACAAAATGATGAAACTGAGAAAATTTGTGTCAAAAGTGCAGTGTCGCTATCCTAAGCGCAGTGCCAACTTTAACTCCACTTTTGAGGGGGTTCCCAGTGTCCAAATTGCGCCCAGGATAGCTCATTGGAAAGATTTTCATGTCTAGTTTCTTGATATACCTTTAGTTTCCAAAATTATCAATGTTTTACCCTCCAAAATTTTATTCTCCCAAGACTGGTCAAAATAACAACGCCAACCTCCAAAACAACATAGAAACATGATGTTTTGGGTGTTTTTTGACCCTTTGACTGCCTAGTTGACCCAAATAAGCTTAGCAAAGTGGTTTTCTTGACTATATTTGGCCTTATAAATCTAATTTTGGTGGCCATTTTTCATTTTGAGGCCTCTAGGAAAAGCACAACACCTAAGGCGTTGCGCTTTTGGCAGTGTGACTGGTGCAAAAACTGCCAAAAATGCAAAAAACTCCAAAATTTTCAAAATTTCTCAAAATTATTCAAAATTTGATCTATGGAAGGTTGATTATGTATGGTAGGAAATGAGTGATGACTTATCAAGGATTTAAAGCTTGTCTTCCTTCTTTTTCTTGGCTAGGGTTTCAAGTCTTGTTTTGACCTTTTGGAGCTTGGACCTTGCAATTTGATTTTTCTTGAAGTAATGTTGGCCACGTTTCTTTGTAAGTAATTTTCCATATTTTACTTCTTCAAGAGATTCTAAATATTCTCATTTACCCTTTCAAACCAATATTCACGGTCCTCATTGATCATGATGGCAAACTTCTCATTCAAAGTGAGCTCAATAGCAAGTTCATCCTCTATTTTCCTCTCTAGTTCTAGAGCTCCTTTTAGCCCTTTAGTTCTGGGCCTCTTTCTTGGCATTTGGTCTTCCTCTACTTGTTTATCCTCCTCTTCTTTTGTATCCTCCTCTTCCACATAGTCTTTGTTTTCCTCCATAGTGTTTGGTTAAGAAACCCTAGGGATAAGGTAGGTGGGAATGGGAAGTGGAAATAGGTCTAGGGAATAGGGATAGGGTTATAAAAATTTGAGAAGATGAGGGGAGGGATTATGGAGGTGTGGGGGGTAATAGGAGGTGAAAATGTCAAGGGAGTTGGGAATGATAATCAAATTACGGGTTTATGGTAGAGGTTGCCTAGGAATTTTGGAAACCTAGGTCTTAGGGTTTTACGACAAAAGGGTTTAGGGACTAAGAAATGATAGTGTAGGGGTAGGTATGGGTTTAATAGTGATTTAGGAAGGTGTTGTGGGTCTATTGGTAATTTTTTTTTGATAGGGATGGATTTAGGGTTTTATCACTTGCCCAAGTGTCAATTTTACTTAGGAACCAAACACTAAAAACAAATGTTGTTTAGGAGTGAAAAGAGGTGGAAAATTTGTGTTTCTTACTTGGTAGAAGAGGCAAAAATAATTTTTTGAACTTTTGAGAGAATTTGGAGGCGTTTTGGTGCTCTGGTGGCTCACCGGGCAAAAGCGCAACCCCTAGAAATTTTTTGCCTTTAAACCTGCAAAAATCGACTTTTTGAACCGAGTGTGAGCTCAACTTTTGAGAGTGAAAATGAATTTGTTTTTGATGTCTTGGTGGCCTTTATACTTCATGAAATTGATGATTTGGGCCTTAGGACCCACTTTCTTCCTTTTTTCATTCACCTTACTCTTGGAAACTATACCTTTACACTTGACTTTTTCTTTGATAAATTGATCACTTTATATACATTGAGAACACTTTGGCCTTTGAATTTTTGGTCCTTTAGCATTTTTGAATTCTGAATTAGCAGCTTGGAAATCATGTGCTTATTACATTTGAAAGACATAAAATTACATAGTGAAAAATAAAAAATACTACATTTAAAATCAAAATTACATGCTGAAACAATATTTTTTGTTTACAAATCATCCTCAGATAGTGAAGAGATGTTATTTGATCACTCTGAGACTTTTTGAAATTATGTAATGGAAATGGTGTTTTATTGGACCTTGAAAACCCTAGGACCTAATGGTAACCTTGACTAACCAGAATTGATGGTATCATGACTGATAGGATGACATGATGACTTTGACCTCATGACTCATGGACATTCAGCAAGGTATGACAATGTGCCAACAAGTAATGAAATTTAAGGGAGAGTGATGTTTTTTACTAGGGCTACCATCGGTGAGTAAATTTGTGAATGATGACCTTGTGGAATAACAAAAATTTCTGAGTGGGACCCTAATATGATATGGAATTAGGGTTTTTGATCACTGATGGCAGGATGCAAATACTGACACTAACAAACACCTCTTAAGTTTGTATGAACCCCGAGTTGATAATTTAAATTGGTAGCCTTGGGAGTTGAATAATTCTTATTGCAATACTGAGGCTCATCCCTTTTTGGCGCCTTTTTCAAGGAGGTGTCAAAGTATGCATTGTTTTCTTCCATAGTTGATTCATTTCTTTTACTTTCTACAAAAACAAAAAAAATTGCATTAGCCATATTTAATTTCAAAAAATTGTATTGCATTAACATTCTTATTGAATTTTTTTTCTAAAAACATTAAAAAATTACTTCTCCAATACCTAACCCCCCACTTGATCACATGGTGCACTAAGAGCCACATCACCATCCACTTTTGTAGGTAGAAGAAGAAGAGGTGGAAGAGAAGGTAGAAGAAATGGATGGATATGATAACAATGAAGAATATCCTCTTGGATTTCCCATTCAAGATATTGATCTCAATGTGCATATGAAGAAAATTCCTCCATATTTCCTTCCCAACTTCCATGGTATGAGGTCAGAGGATCTGCAAAAAATTCTCTTTGAATTTGAAATTCTTTGTATATCTTATGGTTACTTACTAAACACTCAAAAGTTGATATTTTTTCCGGCAACATTGAAGGATAGAGCGCTTAAATGGTTCATGATCTTAGGGACTAATTCAATAAGATCATGGAATGATATGCAAAAGATATTTCTAGACAAATATAAATATCATGATCTTAAAGAAGAAATATTTTGAATGACTCAAAGATAAGATGAGAGCCTTGAGGATCTAATAGAGAGGTTCATGTATAATGTTAAAAGGGGAAAATTACATCATTTAGGATTTGACACAATAAAAACTCTGTTACTTAGAAAAATTAGAGATGAGTGGATTGATCTTCTTGATCCCATGAGTAGAGGTGATGTACACCAATTATCATTTGAAGGAATTTGTGAAACATGCAAACACATATCAAGAGGAAGGACAAGAGTAAGTAAATTAGCATCAGGATCGGTAAGTCAAGCTAAACTTGGAAATTTGTTTGATGACATTAAAACATAAATTCTTAGAAATCTAAGTGAACAAGTAGAGATGTTAAGAATGAAATATGAAGAAAAAGAATATGTTGATATTTGTGTTGTCCATGCAGAATCACATGCTATTAAATATTTCCCATCATTACCAAGGTTGAAGGAAGTTTACCAAGAGGGCAATGGAGCAAGTCAATCACCAAAGCAACTATGTTATGTAGCTCCAAGAAGACCATGGTAGCCTAGTCAACCTAATATAATGCAAGAACCTAACTCAGAATTTCAAGGTTATGCACATTCATCTCAAAGTAATTGGAACACACCCTTTCCTTGGAAACCTTGGCCATCTCAACCCCAAAACCAATCTTGACAATAAGGATGGCAAGGAATTTATGGGAGAAATCCAGAATATCCTTAATATTTTCCTTAATATCCTCCATACCCAACTCCATGTTATCTCTACCATCGACCTCAACCCCAACCACATCCATCTCAAAGATCCACTCCCACTCAACTACCTATACCACCATTTCCAAACCCACACAAGAAAGTAGCTCAGCCCACTTACAATGTTGAGGCACAAAAAATCCTAGCATCTCCTCTTGATCTAAATGGTATTCATATTATCTCAGGAAGAGTATTGCAAAAAATAGATTCTCTTGATGTCATTGAAGGACAACATTTAGAAAAAGAAGATTCAAATGAGAAGACTAAAGTATCATGGGTTGCACTTGATGAAGAGCAAACATCAGAATCAGATATTGAGAAAGTTCCCTCATGTTTACCATCAGATCCTCCATGTGTTCAAGACAACAATCAACAAAAAAATGAAGATTTGAATGTCATGGTAGAAGAGGACACATAAAGATATCCAAATGTGCAAGTGGACGAGGGGCATCAAAACTATATTGAAATATGGTTCCAAACAATCATTAAGTTGCAGAAACACACTCATCTTCAACAATTCGTGATCTCATCTTAGTCAAAGCAGTTGGTCTCTCATATTTAGGTACATGTCAAAGCATATATTGCAAGCATACACCTGATTTTATTAGTCATCTTGATGTACACATGGCTCCATTGGAAATATTCCTATACTTGAAAGAGATTTTGTTTTTTCAAGTAGAGTAGGATAGAAAAAAATGGAAAAGGAGAAAAAATGAAATGAATAAAATCTCAAATGAAAACTTATTTTGAGGTGCCTAAGATTGGCTCATTGATTAAAAGCCTCCATGAGGCAGCCAATGGGTTGGAAAAAAGAGAAAAAAAAATATCCTTGGTGAAAACCTCCTTTGAGGCACGTAGGCAGACCTACTAGTTGAAAACCTCATTGAGGCAGCTAGTAGGCCTAAGAAAAGAGAAAAAAATGAAAAAAATGATAAAAAAAAATTATTTGCTCCATGTATCTATCTTTAATGAATGCAGGTTCTCTCCAACCTTTGCAAGCAACAAAAACAAGTTAGCACCAAAAGAAAATTTTGGTCAAAAATCGAGTTAAAGGAAGTCAATCTTAGACTTTCTCCTCCTTTTCTTAGATGCTCCAATAGGACCAAGGCCATGCCAATCCATCACCCTCATCCATTTCCAACATCCACGCATAATTTCCAAGCTTTTCCCATTAATTTTCCTTGTTGTCTTAAAATGCTACAAGAGAGTTCCGTTTTGCTATAGCAGGCCAAAATACACAAGGCATAATTTGTTTTTACCATATCTCGAAAACCGTGCATCCATTGGCCGAGTTGTTTCTTGGGGAGATGCATATGGATGTTGGTAACATGCTCAAGAAATTTCAGTAAATTCTAGTGCACAATTTTCGATAAATCGGCCTCCATCACTTACAACCATTTTTATTTTTTCTCGATATTCATGCATCTATTAGCTAATATGCTTTATGGGGAGATGCATAGGGATGATGGAAACATGCTCAATGAATTCTAGGTCAATGCAATCTACTATTTGAGAGTTATGTATAAAACAAGTTGGCTACAAGAGACTGTCCTGAAATGCTATAGGAGAAACCAGAATTGCTACAAGAGGGACCATAATTGCTACAGGAGTGTGATTGGCATAGAGAGAGAGATTATATCCTATGTTTTCCTTTGGGAATTAATCAGTAAGTCTACCACACCTCCATCACCCATCCTCCACACCATTTAGTTACTTCTCCATCCACAAATTCATCTTTGTCCATGAAAAATCCCCATTTTCACCCCTTCTTTCATTACTTTCACCACAACCAAGGTTTTTGATCCTTGTCCAAAGATTGATCACGAATTATCTATGTTTTTGGAATCATTATATGAAGGATATTTTTTTTATAGAAGGGTTTTTGTGACTTCTACAGGAAGAAATACATTCAAGTAGCAACCTACAATTACCTTACAAGACCACAATCGTAAGCACCGGAATGAAGAACCAATCTTCATGAAGACATTGGAGAGTCATTTCCTCAAATTCTCGGTAGCTACAGGACCTATGCAGATTTCTACACGATCATTTTTCATCTCCAAAAACAACACTTGATCCACCATAAAAATGAAAAAAATTTGTTGATAAGCCTCTATCAGTCAAGTACATGTCAAAAAAATATTTCTAGAAAAGAGCCAATGCACAGAGCAGCAAGCATGGGAAGATAACACCACAAGGAGGTAGAAAATCAACCATTAATCCTGAAGAAGCATACAAAGGCAATGATCTCTTAGAAGATGCTCAATAGCATCCTTACTCATGTCTAGATCTACCATGCGACCATCAAAGGATCAAAAAATCAGCAAGCAACCTCTGACAACAGGCATCAATGATGAACTAGGCCACCATGAAACAATTGCAACACAGTCTTTGGCTCCAACATCACCTACAAAAACACACCTAGGGTAAGGATAAGGTATACAATCCTCTAAAAGAATCCTATGAACTTATTTTTTAGCTTGAAAAATGTTGCAAGTGTATAAAAGAAAATGTTATTTTATAGCCAAAATGAGTAGTAGAGCAACCTCAGTCTTATCTATCAAATAGCTTCACCTTTCCACCAACACACCCACATATGTGGGAGAGGAACAAGACAAGATTGAAGAGGACTTGAGAAAGTGGGTGGCAATCATTTAGTAGTGATGGAGGACAAGGAGTGCAAAGGGTTAAGTGAGGGCCAACTCAATTAACTCAAAGCACTTTGAGTTTATTTCGCCTAAAATGAAAAAAAGAGAGAAAATTTTGAAAAAAGAAAAAAGAATGAAAAAATAATAGAAAAGTAAAAATAAAAGAATAAAAAGGTGGACCCACCACCTCTTGGCATGTAAGGAATAACTGCTACAGGATTCGGGTTGGTTGCTATAGAAGAAAACAAAATTGCTACATGAGGAACATAACTGCTATAGGAAGAACAAATTTGCTATAGGAAGGACAAATTTGACATAGGAAGGAACAAAGATGCTATAAGAGATAGAAAGATTTCTACAGGAAGTTAACAGTGGGCTGTAAGAGAAAATTTTTGCTATTGGAGAGTTGGATAAAGATTAATTAATTGCTACAAGGTACCAAGAAATATAACAGATAACTACAAAGGATTTGCTACATGCATGGTAAATTATCCAAGGGTGAAAGGTATCCAAGTCACCAATTTGGTCATCACATCCTTCTCTCTCTTTTTTTTATTTTTTATTTATTTTTATTTTTTATTTTTATTTTTTTAATTTTAATTTTTAATTTTATTATTTTTATTATTTATTATTAATTTATTTTATTTATTATTTATTTATATTTTATTTTATATTATTATTATATTATTATATTATTATTATTATTATTTATTTTTTTTTTTTTTTTTTCCCCAGTTTATTGACCATCATTTCTCCCTTTGTAAGAAGAAATATCTTTCTGTTAAGTGTTTTCAATTCCAAAATTTAATGAGCAAAGAGAATTTATATTGCTAGTTAAGGGTGTTCATAAGAATTTGATGGATAGTATGATGTGTCATAACCAAAAATTTGTATCAACATTAAGAGGCTTGGACTTCAATGAGAATGAAATTAGTAATAAGGTAATGGATGCCAATAAATCCTTCTTTTCACAAGGAGAAGTGCCAGAGGAATACCAATAAGACAAACCAAAAGAAACGTGTTTCCCTCAAAAAAAGAATTGAAGAATCACTTGAGAGAAAGAAGTGGCCTAAACCTACATTAGAATTTCCATGGGAAACTCAGATAAGGGAATAAATGCAAATAGAAGAGTAGAAGGAGGATCAACACATGGATCAACAAACAAAGAATGAAATAGGTCAGCATACATGAAGAACCAAATGGAAAGAAGGATGAATAGGTTGCTCAGAGGATGAGCAATGGTTTCAGTAGGGAGTATGATGGGCCTCCAAATTAGAGACAACTTAAAGACCATATAAAATTTCTTATGCACATGAAGGTTATATTAAATCTCTCCTTATACACTTAATAATGTTTTTTAGCATTAATATGTAGGAAGGTTTAGAGATAATTGCATATTATGTGCCTAATATTATTTATTTTTGTAGAGTATTGTGAGAAGATTGGGTAGATTATGAAGATTTGGAGGATATAATCTAGGGACTTTCTCCCTATTATAGGAGGATAAATATTGAATAATAAATGAACAAAATATCATGAAATTATCGACAAATTCTGGAGCTCCACTGATTGAGAAAATCTAGGGATGTCTTCCCTATAATTTAACGCAGATTCCTAGTGTTGGGAACCAGATCCACTATTTGAGGGATTTTGGAGGGGAAATCTTCCTCCTTTCAAGGAGAATTCTTCCTCATTATTTTTTATAAGTACCAATTCTAATTTTCATCTAGATGCATGCATTTCTTCGTCTTCTTGTGGAGAAAACTTGTATTTTTGCAGCTCCACTTTCAATTCTAACAGGGATGTACTTGGATTGATTCAAATAATGAAGTTTAGTGCCATTTTTAGCTTCTAAATCTTTGCCACCTTCATAGGACTCTAAGTATACTTGGGATTGGTCATCCCAGGAGCCTCAAAGCCCTTTTGTATAATTTTTTTTTTTTTTTTTTCTTTTCACTTCTTATTCACATGCATCTCTTATTTTTGTTTTTCTTATTTCTACATTTAGTATTGATGTTTCTTTTGTTGTAGGATTGGGTTAATGATTGAAGTGAGTTATTTTTAAGGTTATAAATTCAAAATCATGATTCATCCTTATAATAACTTTTAAAATTCATCTTCATCATTGAGCTACTTGGATTAGTTTACTAGTTCACAAACCTAGGATTTCAAGAAGTCCCTTGTAGCAAAATAGTAGTAATTTTATGCTATTTTTAGAACATGTTAATGAGCTTCATTTGAGTTTATTCAACTTTTATAGGTCATAAAAATATTCAAGTTAATAAAAAAATTTACCCAATTGCATTTTCACTTTATTAGGTTAGGAATTTGATAGGTTAACTAGCTCACTAGTTCTTGAATTTCTAGTTTTTAGAGTAGTAATTTTCTGCTATTTTTTAGCACATGTTAACAAGGGTATTTTGGAGTTATTCCACATGGAATGGAGACCTAATATGTACTAATAAATAATAAAAAATTATACCATCCCATTTTCATTTGATTTACTTGATCATTCGTTGAATTATCTCCTCCTGTAGCAATTTTGTTTCGCCTATAGCAATGTCGTTTCACCTGTAGCAACCTCTTGTAACACATGTAAACTTGACCAGATTTGCTCCAAAAGCTTGGTTTTTGTCTCTTAGGTTTGAATCATGACCCCTAGGCTCTAAATCCATGATTGAGGAAGAATAAACACCAATTAGTACATATCTTTTTAGAAAGTAGATTAGGCTTATTTATTTGAATTCATGCTCTTAGGATTTCAATTACAAATTGTTGTTCTTGCCTAGGATTAATCTCTTTTCAAAGTAACATTTCCATTACTTCGATTAGTTTAGGCTTTGATTTCATGAAATTCACTCCATTAAATCACATAAATTAAAGAATGACACATTGTATGCTGCACATATAGTGCCAACACCTCTTAAGTTTGTACGAACCCTAGGTTAATAATTTAAGTTGGTAACCTTAGGAATTGCAACATTCTTGTTGCAATACTGAGGCTCATCAGTTACCTACAAAGCAACCTAGATGTAGTTGTTGATCCCACTATTTCCTTGTGCTTCCCTACTTTCCTTTGTCTTCTTTCTCCAAATCCAAGTGAATGCCCAAGTGCTCCAAGAATGCTCCAAGATTTCTCTAAGTGTGCAAGAGTATGAGAGAATGAAAGAATGAAAGAGAGTTCAAACCAAAACTATCAAGAAGCTAGCAAATGATTCTATGATGTCTTTTTATCAGTGCGGCCTCTATTTTCTTCATTTTCCTTCATTTTTCCTCTAATTTCCTTAGCATGAAAATATGTGTCTCTTTACCTTTATTTTCTCATATTTTCCTTTATTTTCATCAATAAATGCCAATTATTGCCTCTTTGACTTTGAAAATTCGTTTACCAATTTGCATAGCCATTAATTAATCAAAAGTGATGCCCACTAAAGTTTTTTTCCCAACATTTAGCTTGGAATATGTGTCTCATGACCTTAGTGTAACAACCCCGAAATTAAAACATCTAACTAATTAGCATAGAATTTTTATGAAATATGAGCAGAGACAACTTACCTGTGGCGATGATATTCCTTACTTGTCATTTCGGAGTTAAACTCTATTTGAATCTTGCTAATCGCAAAAAAAAATTGGGGACGACTCTCCACCCAACTGTAGGCTCTGTTGCATATAATATTTCTATAATTGGCCACCCCGAACCCTCAACCATCGTACTAATACCAGAGAATCCTTTGTCTCGCAACACTTTTCTCCAAAGAGAATGGATGATGGAATGAATCTCTCATCTTCCTCATTGTCTATTAAATAGACCAAACATTCGAAGGGGAACCATATTCACACATTCCATGTGTCAACATGCAACTTTTATTTTAAGTTTTACTTAAGTTAAATTTTCTCTTAATTTATTTCTTTCTTAATTTTATTCATTTTTTAATTTTTGATAAATTTACTTTATTTTTACTAATTTTATAGTTCTCTTAGTTAAATCTTTCTTATTTTATTTTTACTGTTTAATTTACTTTTTGTTACTAGTTTTTATCTTTTTTTACATATACATTATTTAGAACTCTAGTATTGTTATTTACTATTTTGATTTATGTTGTTATTATTATATTTCTTTATTATTTATTATCTATTTACTATTATTATCTTTTCTTTATTGTTTATTATTTTATTTTCTTATATTTTAATATTATATTATATTATATGGTTTATTATTATTATTATTAGGGGACATTACATACTCCCCCTCTTTAAGGAACTTCGTCCTGAAGTTAAATTGAATCGTTTAACATTTTATTTATTACTTCATGTTTTCCCTACATCCTTTGCTAAATTAGTATAACCAATAGGCATCAAAAGTTTTTACAACACCCGGGAAATCTCAAGCAATCTTTATCCTTTTTCCCACTTTCGGAACCAGGCATAAGCCTCATCGGTCTGTATCCTAGTCCAAGGTTGGCCCCAATGCTTGCGCCTAATTCAGACCTCATCTACCCCAAGGTAGGTATCCGTTACGGTACTCAATGACTCTGGGCATCTCCAAGGCTGGCCCACTCCCTCCACACCTACTAAGGTGCACAGCCCCAGGCATCGAAGTCCTTACACCCCCACCAGACTTTGGCATCCCAATCCAATACCAGGCACCTAGCCTACAATATCAGGCACTTGGCCTCCTCAAGATGGTCCCATAGCCCTTCAAGAGCTAACCATCAAGAGTTATACAAGACAAAGGAACCAGTGGCATATGTACTGTTGATTGAGTATGTCCCCAGCCCATATGGTGTTACATGTTCTCCCTCACAAGTATGGACTTCTACGAGATCATAAAATAAATCGATCCTCTCATCTCATTTTTGGAGTTCTCGTATGATGATATTCCTTACTTGTGATTTTGCAGTTGAATGCTGTTTGAATCCTGCGAACTACAACAAAGTTTTGGGGACGACTCTTCATCCAACCATAGGATCA
Organism: Pinus taeda; assembly: GCA_000404065.3. NCBI lineage: Eukaryota > Viridiplantae > Streptophyta > Pinopsida > Pinales > Pinaceae > Pinus > Pinus taeda. The sequence goes on from APFE031570512.1 coordinate 78,878, forward strand.
GTTGCATATAATCTTTCTACAACTGGCCACCCTAGAGCCCTCAATCAACGTACAACTGCAAGGGAATCTTTTGTCTCACAACACTTTTCTAGAGAAAGGAAGATGGAATGATGGAATCATGGAGAAAATCTCCCATCTTCCTCATTTTCTATTAAATAGACCAAACATCGGAAGGGGAACCACATGCACACATTCCATGTGTCAACATGTAACTTTTATTTTAAGTTTTACTTAAGTTAAATTTTCTGTTAATTTATTTATTTCTTATTTTATTCATTTTTTACTTTTTGATAATTGTACTTATTTTTGTTATTTTTATAGTTCTCTTATTTATCTCTTTCTTATTTTATTTTACTTTTTGTTATTATTTTATAGTTTTACTTTCTTTATATATACTTATTTAGAACTCTAGTATTGTTATTTACTATTTTATTTATTTGTTGTTATTATTATTTTTCTTATTATTTTATTATCTATTTACTATTTTTATCTTTTAATTTATTTATTTGCTTATATTTTAATATTATATTATAATATTTCTTCTTATTATTATTAGGGGACATTACACTTTGTCTTATTTTATTTACATAGAAAATAAACTAGGGGTTGTTACAAAGATTATGCATCTTACCTTGCAAAGCTTGCAGATTCTTTAAATTCTTTTAATTAATTGAAGATGAGGCCATTCAAGGATTTGATCCAGATGGCATATTTTCCAAACACCTAAGTATTGTTAAGTACAACAACTTGTTTACAAGAATTAAAGAGGAAAGTAAGTAAAGTCACAATTCGCCATCTAGAAATCAGGAGCTACAACAGATATTGAAGAAATTGTTGAAGAAGGTAGCATTTGTATGAAAGGAAGATACAAGCAAAGAGGCAAAAGCCCTACACATCAACCTCCACCCTATACTCCTAGTACTAGTCCGATTTCATCTTCCAATCAAAAGAATAGAAAGGCTACCTCAAGTGGAGGAATGATTAATTATGGGCTATCAGGTTGTGGAGATGAGGACGATCCCCCTCCGAGATTTATTCCAAAGAGATCCCACATGATTGAATCAACCAAAGTCAAAAGTGCGAAAAAAAAATATTGAGGAATTTGAGAATGTGGAAGTTGATAGCACTAGACCACCTAATTGGGTTAGTGATCGTTTAGTAGAAAATTCGAAAATAATGGAACAAAGTGTTGAGGAAGTCATCACTTTCGATTATCGCCCCGCCACATTACTAAATGAAAGCTCTGATAGAGGCAATAAAAAGTTGAAAATTGAAAGAGTAAAGGTTCATAAATAAAAAGCTTACTAATAAAGTACAAATGGATGTTTATGTGACTAGGGTTGCGGCCATTAGGCTTATAAAGTTGCATCAAACTATTGGTGTGGCACTAGCACACTTTGTTAGTGAAAAGGAAGTAGAAAACATGAGGCTAAAAGAAAGAGTAAAAGAGATAGAATAAGATCTAAATTTGGTTCCTTTGTTTACGACTCCATTAGCAATATAGGCACCAACATCAACAATTTCTACCCTTGACACACCTGGTAGATTTAAAAAAGTGGGAAACGTCCTTAATGTAGTAAAATCACATATTATCAGTAATATAAATGAAATATTGAAAATGATTGATGATGCATCGGAAGCAGTTTTCCATATAAACTATTTAGCACATAGGATTACATCATTTTCTAATTTTCTTAAAAATGATGTTCTGATGGATAGGAATTTTGTAGATAATGATTTATCTTCTTTTATTCAAAAGGTTGATTCACTCATTAATGGAGAGAGAAAACAACAAACCCTCTCAATAGCTTTCGAATGAAGCAGATCAAAGCTAGATGGTATGCAAAAATAAGGATACTCGAAGAGATCAATTATGAATGTAAGAATATAGAAGAAAGAAAAAGTGATTCCTTTTTCAAGGCGTTTAAAATTGTTGAAGATATGCAAAGTCCACACATGAAAAATGACTCTGGGTAAATTTCAAAAGAGATGCTAGTAACCAAATTGAAAAATTTAAAATAGTGAATGGAAGTAGAGTTTGATAATATAATTGATTTTACCGAGGAGGTTATTAGAAAATGGATAGTTACTTTTGTTGAGGTTAATGAATATGAAGCAGTCTTGACCACACAATTATAGGAAGAGAATCTAGAAATTGAGGAGGATATATTCAATCAACTTGTTAAAATGGACATTATAGCCCCCTGTGGTGAAAGTTTACATTCAAATTTGGCTAGAGAAATCCCTCCAAGAAATCATGAATTCAAAATACAATTGACACTTCAACAATCACAATCCATGCTTTCACATGTTGTTAGTATTCTTAAATATTGAAGCATTTTCTTTTCCTCCTTCCAACATTTGATGATTCAGGTTTGTTGATTGTGTTATCATGACTTAAGCCAATTCCTGGATATAGTTACTTGTTTTTCCTTTTAAGTACCTTTTTTACATTATGATTCATGGGAGCCCAATCCCAGGCCATGTTGGGATGAATGCATTTTATTTTTTGATTAAGTACTAGGATTTTAATGACTTCTTTAGGCACCAAACATTTTTGTCGATATAAAAAATGTTGGTCATCATTTATATCTAAATGTAAGTTCAATTATATTATGTGTTCCATCCGCACATGCTTTCCATTCTACACATGCCTTTCCTTCGCAATAAATAATCATTTATTGCCTCTACTTAATTTGTTTACCACAAATTTATTATTTATCATTTACATACAAGTTTATCATTTACTTTGATCTTGGTGATAATAAAATATTTGAAAATACGTCTTACAACATTCATTTTCTAGCTATTTTACGGAATGGAGCAACAAACAGTTATGGGGGGAATGCGCAAAAACAACATAGTGAGTGAGCTAGAGGGTTGAGCTGGAAAAATATTCTCATTGTCGATCTAAGTAATCTTTGGGATAAAAATTTCGATCATCGTAAATCAGGAGATCTGAAGTATGTCCTCAATTCTATTTCTAGTGCTTTGGTGGAAATGTTTTGTTCTTTTGTCGTCTAATTACCCTTTTCTAATTTTGAATCGGTTGACCAATGTTTTTAAGAATTATGAAATATTTTTTCCATAAAATCTTCCATAAGTCTAAATTCTATGGCATTGGCAAGAAAACATTAATTGAGCATGATTTTTCTAGGTTTTGTTTTCACTTCTATATTATATAATGTTCTATTATTAATGAACATGAAAATAAAGTTTTGACAGGAGTTTTGGGTCTCAGATATGTGTTCCATGTGTAGTATTGATTTTAATCATGGTTGTGCTCACTGGGATGTAAATATGGATTCAGTTATTGCTACTATAGTTGTATTGGTTGTTGTCTAATATTTTTCAAGCGGGAAGACTTATAATAATGATCTATAAACATTAGCAAATGAGGGAGATTGTGATTGTTAACTTTATGCTTAATTTTTATGCGAATAATTAGATTTAGTAAATTCGTCCAAGGAAATAATTACTGTGAATTTACACTGAATTTTCTACTTCCGGTTCTATGTTTGTGTTGCATGTGTCAATTAGGTATAATAAAGAACTTCTTTATGCTTTTTAAATATTGTGAAATGGGTCAAATGATAGCTATCCCTTTACCTATGCACATGCTTTAGCAAGTCTTTGGCTTCACACATTCTTTTGTAGCATAGCACTTCCCCTTCGACACACATTCTCACTTCCACATGTTTGCATGAAATCCCGCCTTTACACATTCTTTCAGTGTACCTACATCCCATACTTCACTTGTTCCATATGCACACTACTCTACACAATTTATTCCCTTCATTTGTCCTTCTTCGGACACTTTCCTAGGCAATTTCTTTTAAACCACCTATTGTGATTATAAATATTTCGTCCTATATTATTTATCATTGTTTGAGAATTTTTTTTCATCAAATAAATTATGCTTAGTATTATATGCCTTTGATCCATATGCTATATTTATTTTTACATAAGATTTCGAACTAGCTCATTGTGTTATGTTGTGTTTTCTTGTGCAATATTAGTTTTTGCATTGTGTTCCCCTTCTATCAAATTTTCAAATCCTATAAAATTGTACCATAGTTTTCTTTCTTCATATCAAGCTTTGAGACAAAATAAAATATGAATATAAAGGTTCAACAATAATTTTGGGTCTCAGATGTATGTTCCATGTGTACCATAGATCTTAATGACAATTATCATAATTTGGATTTAAATTTGGATTGATTTCTTGTTACTATGGGTGGGTTGGTTGTTATGTATCATTATATCAATGTATAAAAAATGGAAGATTATTTTTTTTGTTTTCTGTTAAATTTATTTTATGCATAATGATTGAAGGGATTTTGGAAGATGGACCCCTTGTATAAATTATAGGATTTGCATATCAAGTAACATGCATTTCTCATAATTCACTGCTTATAACATATAATTTTGCTTAATTTATTCACCATAACTATTATTTAATATTTATGCCCGTGTATAAAAAATATATGGGTGCCTTTTCCAACACGATTATAAATTAACATTGTTGACTTTATACTTGGTTTATATATAAATAGCATTGCAAACCTTTTCTGAGTGGAATTTTTCAAATCTAATAACTTGTTCTATTTAATATTTGGTGTCAATAATATGCATTAGCTTCTTCCAATATGTAAAATGTTCCTCTTTCTTCATGCTTTTGCAATATTGTGGAAGCAATTGAATGATACTTATCCTTTTAGTACGCACATGCTTTACCTCCACTGCTAGTTTATTTATGCATAGAATTTTCTTTCGTACATCCTTTGCTTCCACATAGTATTTAACTCTATATATCCTTATTTTGCAAACAAATTCCCACCTCCACACACTTCTTGCATATATCTCCATCATGTACACCACTTCTTCTATACATGCACTAGTTTGCACATTTTGTTTTTTGCATTTGTCCTTTCCGATATGTTTTCCTACTCAACGCTATCAATTGTTTCTACGCCACTTGTTGTTATTAAAAAATATTTCACGATATAATATTTATCATTATTTTATGGTTTTTTAAACCTTAAAATTATGTTTATTATTCCATAATTTTCATCCATATGCTATGTTCCTTTTTCCATGTTTTTAGATGCATGGAGTCTATAAAAAAAAAAACTGTAGCTACATCATTGTGTTATGTCGTATTTGCTTGTGCAATGGAATTTCTTGCATTGTGTTATCATTTTATCAAATTTCGAAACCCAATGATTGCTAAAAAAAAACTAGAATCACTTTACCTCATGTTGACGGTGTTGGACCCACAAACATTCAGGGGATCTCCCGAGTATGAAGTCCCAACTAGGCCTCACACCGTTTGGTGTAGGATTCCCATCCAGTATGATGGCCCAGTTTCCATTATCTTAAATGTTTGCCTTAGCTCTTGCTTGTCAGCACGAGAGAGTGGTTTGCTTTGTCTTCGAGGTTCACGTGCCTGGTGAATGATAGTGTTACCGGTGTTAAGGTTTTTCCACTGCAGAGAGAGAGGATGGAAGTGAGTCTCTAGTCAATGGGGAAAAAGTCCCAACTCTATCAGAGGCACACAACACAACAGGACATGCACAACTTTCGGAGGAGTAGTCCACACAGATGCGGTAGTCACAACACACATGGGAAGATAGAACATACAACACCCAGCGGAGAAACTCACGTGAGTGCGACGATCGTTATAATAAGTTTATGTGAAAGGTTTTGTCTGATGTCCAATGATGCAACCCATGCAGGCAAGACAATGTTAACAACTTATACAACACATTTTCATCAATGTATGCATTAGAGCAACCGAAAGAGTTCAATTGTTTTAACACAGGTTAAAGAAACATGCATTACAAGTTCAAGGTTATTTCTTACAACAGTTACAATACATGTGTGAAAATGTGTTGGCAAATTATGAGGCTTCTGAAGTAAGCAAAAGTTCCAAGACACATCGATACACCATACATCACTAACCCTGTGAAAGGGACATTGGAGCCACTGTTTTCTCCTCAAACAAAATACTACAAACTCTCAAGGCTATGTGGGAGGAGCCAAGGTGAATAGTCTTCTGCATGTAAAAATGAAGAGGTATTTATAAGCAAGGGTAAAACTGACACTTGTGACTGTTCAACTTCCCTCATGACTGTTTGACTTATTTGACTCTTCAGCTTTACGTTACTCTTCGTATGACATGTGGGTCTCTTGGACTTCCATGTTAAATTACATTGATTTACACATTATGGCCCACAGTAGTGACGTGGCTGACAAGAATCATGACACGACTTGACACAACAATACTTGTATGTCCATGCTATTGTTGATGTGTATGTCGAGTTGCAGTGTTTATAAGTGATGGATATGCTCTTGGTGTATCACATCTTCATCTCTGCATTGCACGGTGTGAAGAGTCTTCAATGCTCTTGGTTTTTTCTTGATGTCGCATGTGCATGTTTCTCCTTTGCTTGTACTTTGACATGCTTCACATGTTCGTCCGTTCGTGAAAAATCATCCTCGCATGCATCGTTCGTTCATCTATTCATGAAAGCATCTCCTTGCATTTACTCTCTGTGTTCATCCCATCTATCATCGCGTCATGTCTTATCCATATACTTGTATCTGCAATCACTCATGACGAGATAACATCAAATCAATAAACTTCCTAGTCTACCATGATGCATTGTTATTCGCTTTTGGATGTAAGTGGCCGAGAGAGGGGACAAGGCTAGGAAACTGCGCAAGGCAAGTTTCAAGATGGGATGTGGGATCTGGGCACTGCTGGTGAAAATTGCGCAGAAGTCACTAGGAGACTAACATGGACTATCCAGATCAGTAGTGACTGTCTGTGGGATCTAGCTCGGATGGATGGAAGATATGCATAATTTCTAGAGGGAAGCAGTGCGGGAAACAGAGGGTTTTGACAACAAAAATTGCCCTATTCCAGGAGGGAGATAGCAGCGGGATGCAGGATGCTTGGTAGCAAAATATGCACAATCCCTGGAGGGAGATGGTTGTGGGTTACGGGGTTGCTGGTGATAAAAATTGTGCAATTGCTGGGAGGCTGACATGCCAAACACCTCTGCACAGTTTTTGATTTGAGCAGAATGTTGGGCAGCTGAGGGGCTTGCTCATGAAATCTGCGCAATTTTCTGGGTGAGAAGTTGGTCGACTAACTGGGTGGCTGGCTAAAAAAACTGCGCAATTTTTTGAGGGAGACAGGGATGGGCACTGGGTGTCTGTCCGACTTATCTACGTAGTTTCCTCAGTCAGTGGAGTGGGAAAGGTTTGCAAATTTTGCACAATTTTTTAGGGGAGTGAGTCTCGGGGTCACTGCCTGGTCAAAATCTCTGGTTGACCAGCAAGAGGGTTGGCTGATTAACTTATGGGGAACACATATTGAAATGGCTTGTTGGACACTTCTGCACTGTTCTAGGTGACAGTCGGTTGATTCGATCCTGGGGTGGAGATCTGGCTATTAGAGGGTGATCCGATTGTCAGAACTTCAGCAAGACTTGACAACAAGACACCTCAAACCATCAAGACAACATATACTCAACATGACTGACCGACGGTGCAAGCGACAAGTGCGACGCTTGTGATAGATCGTTGAATGATCACGACGTGGTTTGCGCAACAAAGCATACAACTTCATGTGTGATTGCGAGGGATGTTTACATAGTGAATACAACTTGTACGCACGAAGCAAGACCTTGTGCATGACCAAAACATCGCTGCAAGCGTGACATTGTGACCAACATGCAAAAAGTTGTCCGTCGAACGGTCAAGCAAGGAGGGTGCAAAGAATCAACACGAATTCACAGGGTGATCTCGAGTGCTTGCAAACATTAAGTAAAAATCCAAGGGAGGCTCCAAAATTGGATGCAGGCCAAAATTTTGCAGGGTGTTACAGTCGCTACAACACCTCCACACATAGTTTATTTTGTATAGACTTTTCCTTTTCACATGTGTTGGATCCACATAGTCTATAACTATGTACATCCTTATGCCACACAAATAGCATTGGAAATCTTTCTAAGTGGAATTTATCAAAGTTATAAGTTCTTCCAATTAGATAATTAACATCAATTTAAATTGCATTGATTGTTTTCAACTCTATGTTTGTGTTGCATGTATCCAAGATATCATATGCATTAATTTCTTCAAATATATAAAATACTCTGATATTTTTAAAGCATTTGAAATTTGTAATCTCATTTGATGACATATTTCTCCCATCCTAACAACTTCTAAAAAGTATGATTCGAGAATAAAGGAAACACTTGTATGGAAAGTACTTCCAAGAGGTTATGCAAGGACATCATGTACTGTTGAATCAAGCACCCCCCTTATATAAATTGGGAATTCAAGTGTTTCAACCTATTTTAGTAGAACGACATGCCATTCATTCACATCCATCAATTTTTTCCTTCACATATGCCTTGCTTTCGCACAATATTTAACTCCATATATCCTTCTTCCAAACAATACGTTCTTTTCCATGCACATTCTTGCTTCCACACAATTGATATCTTTTTACACCCATGTTGATACTTATTGATCCAAAATTGGATCCTGGATAAACCTCTAAGTCTAAAATACTTCATATAAGAGGTAAAAGGTGCCAAATGACATGAATCCTTTGTAAATCAGAGGAAAATTAAAATCACAAGCTACTCCTGGAAATAGTCTCATTTTAGAGATATCCTCATTCTGAATCCAACGCAACTTGAATGGGTGAAAGCGGACTCTAGATGAAGGAGTTATTGTAAAATGAAAATTACCAATGTCCTTAGAAAAGGAGGAAATTTCATTAAATTTTGAACTATATTGAAAATTTTGATTTTAGTATAGGCTCACGGGCAAATCCACAGCTGACACGTGGCAAGATGGGATTGGGCCATGTGGCCTTGTTTGATTGGTCAAGAGGAAATATCGCATCGCAATTATTTCAAAGCGAAGGACCTTGGGCCATCAACAATTGCTATAAGTGATTGCCACTTTATTGCATCGCACAGATCCATGGGAAGAATTAACAAAGGTTGAGGCCAATGCAACATGCGATCACCAGTTATCGGTGTCGGTGGATCATGCATCGGCGATATGTATCGGATCATAGTATGTCATAAGGGAAGACCCCCGGGCTGTAGCACTGCAATATTGCGATATGCAATAATGTGATCGCATCTGGACTATTGAATCACAAGTCTAATCGGACGGTGGAGATTTAACGGGGAATATCGCATCACTATTTGCGTTAAGACCATGGATGGGGGCTCCTTCCTATTGCAATTGCGATATGCGATCGAAGGCAGACCTGATAAGTTTATAGATGCGATTGTATGCGTTTTGAAGTCCGGAAAGCACCAATTTCCTTTGTAATTGCATATTTCATTTATTAAATGAAATACAAAGGGAGTTAAGCCCGATGCGATATTACGGACCTGAAAGGGTTTCGAAATGCCTTTGTATAATGTTTCAAGTCCGGGGAATTGTGTTTTACATGGATTTTCACGTGTTTTTACAACGTTCTTTGTGTAAATAGAGAACGACTGTTTAAGAAGAATTTGAAGCATCGATTGTCCTTCCGTGCAAAACAAATGGCCACTAAATTTGGGACGTTATCAATGACTGTTAAACACTCCAGAAGGGAGGTGAAGGGACCGAAGCCAGAAGTTGCAGAGCTCGAAAGGGAAAACCAACAGGCGCGATTTGGCACAAAGCCATGAATGTCAAAGACTGTGGGGGTAGAGTTGTTGACAGGGGCCGAGTTGTTGTTGAAGGGCTGTCGGGTTGTGAATGGTTGCTATTATTGATCCTTGAGGGGTCGTTGCTGAGAAGAAGCCATAACATGAAGCTGAAACCAAAGGGACAACGCAGAAGCCCAGGGAGTCACTTGGAGTGCAAGTGAGGGACCCAAAGAGAGTTGTAAACAACCAGAAGGCAGAAAGAAGCTAGAGCTAAGAGTCAAGAGCCAAGAGCCAGATCTTCAAGGGCTGAGGGATAAAAAGGTTTCTGAACCCACTGTCTATGTATAGAACAACAGGAGTTGAGTCAAAGACTTGTAAAAGACTTACACCATAATCCCAGGGAGCCAAGTCAAATTGACAAGAGCTCACGGAAATGTAGCCCAAGAATTGTGGGTGAACTCCTAATTAATATTGATGTCTATGTGTCTACTTCATTGTTGCTTTATTATTGTTATATCTCTCTCTCTCTCTCTCTCTCTCTATATATATATTATATATAGATTAGTTGTTCAACACATTAGTTTACAACACATAATCAGTTAAAACATATACAAGCATACACCCATATTTTCAAGAATTTCTTATTTCCGCATTGGTTAATCAAATAGACTTGGGGAAATTCAAGCTTTGGAAGTGGGAGAGGTTCTTGTAAGTTAGACAAGAAGCCTAAGAGCCCCATTTTCAAATCAGGTGGTATCAGAGCCTAAGATTGATTAACCCCACCATCAAGGAAGGATTATATTAGAATGCTTTACTGACAAAGCAAATATTGCTTGTCTGAAAGGTGTTTGAATAGCAAGAGGTTGATTGCATGCTTATTTTGTAGATTGGCCATTTTCTGAGTTTGCAGAGGTAAAGGGAAAGCTCAGTCCAGGAAGGACAAGAAGGAGAAGGGCTGAAGGCATTCTTCTATCCGAAAGGACCTCAAGGCAATCTTTGGAGCACAAGAAATTTGTTTCAAAAGGATGTTGAATAAGCTCTTTAATTATCTTGTTGAACTTTTCTTTGTTCATTGACATAATGAAAAATTCCTCGAGTGTATCCTCGAATTCCTTCTCCATCACAAGACTCTTTGATGGAGACATGAAGCAATACTTGTTCATCATGATGGATATGGTGAGAGAAATGTATGAGGATGGAAGGAATAGTAGCATACTTCAGGAGAAGTTGAATTCCATGAAGGAAGAGAAGCAGATGCTTGCTAACAAATTGTAGGAAATGGAGAGGCAACTTTATATTGCAAATATGAACCTGAAAAGGATGCATGAGTTGGAGTCACAACTCTTTGTTGCCAAAGAAGCCTTAGTCAAGTATCAGCTTGAAGAAGAGGTAAGCCATTCCAGTTTGTCTTCAAATTCTTCTGAGAATGCTTGTATTGGTTCTTTTGAGAAACGTACTAAAGGCATAGGTTCCAAGCTAATGTCCAAGATAGGCTATGAAGGAAAGGGCTTGGGAAGGAATGCACAAGGTATCATTGAACCAATCATGATTGAGGAAAGGGCTAAGTATTTGGGTCTTGGCTATGGACAGTCTTATGGAGAGATTTCCAAAGCTGCCATGAAGGCCATTGAAATCATTCCAAGAAGGAGTTTTATTGCAGGTCCTTTATCTCAAGAGTGTGAAGATTGTATCCAAAAGGAATGCAATGGTTTGAAACATCAGTTGCAAGATGCAGGTGTTTAGAAGCACACACTTGAACCAGAGAATTGGGGAGACTCTGATAGCGTTGAAGAGATTGATGGTGTTCCAAAGGGAGCTACTTCTTCGCTCAATTCACCTCCTCATGAAGGCATTAAAGGTGAAAGAGAAAGGTATAAATCTGGTTCTAACCATATTCCTTTTGATTTTTCAAAGCATGGTAAATTTCCACATAGATATGGGAAAAGAGTTGCTTGTTCCTTTTGTATTTTGGATAACCATCATGTTTCTAGATGTTGGAAGAGAATGGCCACATACAGGGAACTTTTGAAGGAATAGAAAGAAAGCATCCAAAAGTCCATTGGACAAGGCAAATCATGTTGTCAAGAGGATGCACATGTAGTGCACTTACTGCCATAAGCAAGGACATCTTGCTGAAAGGTGTTGGAATCTGAATCCAGCAATGCTTCCACAAAAGTTGAAGAAGAGGATGGAAAGAGAAGATGGAAAAAATGGAAAGGGAGATTCTGTGATTGATGTGTCTCAAGATGATTCACATATTGATGTTGATGTACAGACAAAGGAAGGACCTTTGAAATGGATTGGTAAGAAATGGTTAGAGTTCTTGTCCAGTTAAAAGTTGCATGCCTATTGATATAATGCATATATTTTCATTTATGTGGTAATTGAACGCAAGTTGCAGGTTTCTACCAAGAAGGTGAATGGAAAAAGGTTGGGTAGGAGACTCACTTGTTGCTACAACATTATATTTCATTTTAGCTTCGAAAGTACAGTGTGCTGAAGCGAAAGTTGAAGCATGAAATGAATGCATAAGATGATGTGCATGAACACATGGATGTTTATGTTTTCCTTGTTTTTGGAACATGTGTGTGTGATTGACTTGAATGGTTGGTTGCTTTGTTGTAAACGTGCATGTAATGTTGATTTGAGAAAAGTTAAAACTACCTTCCATGACCATTTCAGTAGGAGCTTTGTAGGAAGGCAAGGAGGAAGACCAACCCATCCAAGAAGGGAAGTGGTCGGATACTTTGGTTCAGAGGCACTATGCAAAGGCAAGTATAGGGAGGCTGAAAGAAGAGGGTGAGTCACTCTTATTTACTATTTAGATAAGTATATTAGTCTTTTGGAGACCAAAAGTTCTTTTAGTGGGAAGGCGTGATCTAAAATTAGATCCTAGATAAACCTTTAAGTCTAAAAGACTTCATAGAAGAGGTAAAAGGTGCCAAATGGCACGAACCCTTTGTAAATCCGAGGAAAATGAAAATCACAAGCTGCTCCTGGAAATAGTCTCATTTCAGAGATCTACTCATTCTAAATCCAACACAACTTGAATGGGTGAAAACAGACTCTGGATGAAAGAGTTATTGTAAAATGAAAATTACCAATATCCTTAGAAAAGGAGGCAATTTCATTAAATTTTGAACTATATTGAAAATTTTGATTTTAGTATAGGCTCACGGGCCAATCCACAACTGGTACGTGGCAATTTGGGATTGGGCCACGTGGCCTTATTTGATTGGTAAAGAGGAAATATCGCATCACAATTATTTCAAAGGGAACGACCTTGGGCCATCAGCTATTGCGATAAGCCATTGCCGCTTTATCACATCACACAGATCCATGGGAGGACTTAACAAAGGCCGAGGCCAATGCAACATGCGATCGCCGATTATCAGCGTCAGCGGATCAAGCATCGATGATATGTATCGGATTGACGTATGTCATAAGGGAAGACCCTCGGGCCGTAGCACTGCGATATTGTGATATGCGATAATGTGATCGCATCTGGACCGTTGGATCCTGAGTCTGATCGGACGGTGGAGATTTAATGGGGAATATCGCATCACTATTTGCATTAAGACCATGGATCGAGGTTCCTTCCTGTTGCGATTGTGATATGCGATCGAAGGCAGACCCAATAATTTTATATATGTGATTGTATGTGTTTTGAAGTCCGGAAAGCACCAATTTCCTTTGTAATTGTGTATTTCATTTATTAAACGAAATACAAAGGGAGTTAAGCACGATGCGATATTACGGACCTGAAAGGGTTCCGAAATTACTCTGTATAATGTTTCAAGTCCAGGGAATTGTGTTTTATACGGATTTTCACGTGTTTTTACAACATTCTCTGTGTAAATAGAGAACGACTGTTTCAAAAGAATGTAAAGCGTTGATTGCCCTTCCACGCAAAAAAAATGGCCACCATACTTTGGGACATTATCAATGAATGTTAAATGCTCCAGAAGGGAGGTGAAGAGACCAAAGTCGGAAGTTGCAGAGTCCGAAAGGCAAAACCAACAGGCAACGTGATTTGGCACAAAACCATGAATGTCAAATACTGTGGGGGTAGAGTTGTTGACAAGGGCCTAGTTGCTATTGAAGGGCTACTGGGTTGTGAATGGTTGCTATTATTGATCCTTGAGGGGTCGTTGCTGAGCAGAAGCCATAGCAAGAAGCTGAAACCAAAGGGACAATGCAGAAGCCCAGGGAGTCACTTGGAGTGCAAGTGAGAGACCTAAAGAGAGCTGTAAACAGCCACAAGGCAAAAAGAAGCCAGAGCCAAGAGCTAGAGTTTCAAGAGCCGAGGGATAAAAAGGTGTCTGAACCCACTATCTATGTGTAGAATAGCAAGAGTTGAGTCAAAGAATTGTAAAATACTTACTTCATAATCCCAAAGCGCCAAGTCAAATTGATAAGAGCTCATGGAGATGTAGCCCAAGAGTTGTGGGTGAACTCCTAATTAATATTGTTGTCTATGTGTTTGCTTTATTGTTGCTTTATTACTGTAATATGCATTTATATATTAGTCTCAACACATTAATTTATAGCATGTAATAAGTTAAAACAAATACAAGCATACACCCATATTTTCAAGCATTTCTTATTTCCGCATTGGTTAATCAATCAGACTTGGGGAAATTCAAGCTTTGGAAGTGGGAGAGGTTCTTGTAAGTTAGACAAGAAGCCTAAGAGCCCCATTTTCAGGTCACTTATCTAGTTAAGTCTAAAGTGATAATGAAAACTCCCATTAGTACACTTTCTGGAAGCAGGTTACAAGAAAAGATGATGGTCAATTCTTTGTTCACTATTGATATGGAATATATTCCCCCACTGGATTCCTATTTTAGTCCTAAAATGAAGGTTGTGATTAAAATAAGTAGAAATAAAAGAAAAGTTGAAAATCAAAAGGAAGCCACAAAGGCTCATGGGAAAATAGTTTGGGATGGCCCTGAATTAAGTGAAACGAAAAGGGGAAAGGAATTGACTTATTCCATTGTAGAAAATGCAAATGCCAATGTGTTCCATGGCACTGGATTGGTGAAAATTCTTGAGGGAAAAGACGCTAAAGTCCTACAATTAAAGCAACAATTATCAGAGCAAGAAGAGAAATTTCCAAAATAGTTGAGACAACAAGAGAGTCAATGTGAATAATAACGAATCCAAAAAACACAAGAGTTATAATAGAAATTAAAAGATGAAATAAACAAACTTTACCATGAATTTCATGTTTTAGATCACAGGAAGGACGTTCAATTGGTTGAACATTAATCACATATACAAAAAACATCGAACAATCTAATTAACCAAGAAAAGTTTAATCCATTCATGGGTTCACACCCTCATGAAGGTGGAGGTGGGGGGAGTTAGTATGAAATATAATGGATTCAGATAAATAGTCATCTACAATTGATCCGAGTTAACAACATATTTTCTTCTCAGCATTAATGTCTTCGAAC